>JAWQEG010003846.1:0-57949 GCA_033782935.1 Petrolisthes cinctipes | reverse complement strand
TTGACGTTGTGTTGTGTTGTGTTGTGTTGTCGGGTCAATGGGACATGTTATTATGTTTTATTTGTTCTTATTTTGTTTGTTTGTTTGTTTATTTATTTCCCATCCATCCAATTATCTTTTTATTCATCTATTTATCCATCTATCTATTTATTTATCCATTTATCCATCTATCTATTTGTCCATCCATTCATCCATCTATCTATCTATCTATTTGTCCATCCATCCATCCATCTATTAATCCATCTATCTATCTATCTATCCATCTCTCCATGCCCCCCCTACAGATCATTGTGAGACAGCTTTAGGTATGCAGTCTGGTGCCATTCCTGACCAACACATCTCAGCCTCATCCACTTCGATGCTGCAGTCAATGCTATCTATGGCAGGTATGGTACTGAGAGAGAGAGAGAGAGAGAGAGAGAGAGAGAGAGAGAGAGAGAGAGAGAGAGAGAGAGAGAGAGAATGTGTGTGTGAGTGTTGGGGAGAGAGAACAAATTCATTAAAGAGAGAGAGAGAGAGAGAGAGAGAGAGAGAGAGAGAGAGAGAGAGAGAGAGAGAGAGAGAGTTAGTAGTTAATTATGTTTTAATCTTTTAGAGAGGGAAAAATAAACTGATTAAAAATTGTGTGTGTGTGTGTGTGTGTGTGTGTGTGTGTTGAGTTGACAGACATGAAAGCATTCTAAACTCGTATTCCGAATCTTTAAGAGGGTCATTATTTTGTTGTGAGTCAATTGGAGTTAATGAAGGGGAGACTGTCTTGTTGTTGTTGTTGTTGTTGTTATATAATTTGGAGGGCTACTGATTCCTCCAAGCAGCGTCAGGAAACAAATGACCTCAATGTTATTAGGAAGAGGGGAACTGTTTCGTGGCATAGCTTGGAGGAATCATTAGTAAGTCCTCCAGTTGGTCCACAAGATATTACCTCATTAATAAGAAGGAATTCTCTCTCTCTCTCTCTCTCTCTCTCTCTCTCTCTCTCTCTCTCTCTCTCTCTCTCTCTCTCTCTCTCTCTCTCTCTCTCTCCTCTCTCTCTCTCTCTCTCTCTCTCTCTCTCTCTCATACACACACACACACACACACACACACACACACACACATACACATGTACAACAACCGGATGCCCAGTTCCTACCACACTTCTCTTACTATGACCCACAGAACGATAACTTGTTTGTCTTCCTCTTCCTCTCTCTCTTATATATATCCTGTTTTTATCATTGTGTTAGTTTATTACATTTCATAATTCCTTTTCCTTAGCCTGTGATATGATGATGCAAATAAAACCTTCCTTCATTACACTGTTTTCATCAACGTGTTAGTGTGTTGATTTTCATGATTCCTTTTCCCTAACCTGTGATAATTATGATGCAAATACAACCTTCCTTCATTACACTATTAAATCATCGTGTTAGTGAGTTAAATTTCACGATTCCTTTTCCCTAACCTGTGATAATTATGATGCAAATACAACCTTCCTTCATTAACTCTGCTTTCATCATCTTGGTATACAGGGCTGGTGTTGAGGCAGGTGGAGGGGCGTGGGTGTCCAAGGCAACAGGTGACGAGGGAAGGACACGAGCACCTGGAAGTGTACCTGGGCCGCCTGCACGTGGTGACCAAAGTGGAGGTACAGGGCAGGTTTGGTAATGGACAAGGCAGGGAGTACACAGAGAGATATAAACTACAGTACTGGAGACCCGGCATGGAACACTGGACCACCTACACTGACGGGACAGGTAACCAGGTGAGTTTGAGAGATGATAATGTATAGTGAATTGATCTTTAATGTTCCACCTTCACTCCCTCACACTTGGCTATAACCAGGTGAGTTTGAGAGATGATAATGTATAGTGATTGATCTGTAATTTCTGTCTCACCTTCACTCCCTCACACTTGGCTATACAGGTAACCAGGTGTGTTAGAGAGATGATAATGTATAGTGAATTGATCTGTATTGTTCCATCTTCACTCCCTCACACTGATGGCTACCTGGATTACACTGATGGGACAGGTAACCACATGAGATTAAGGTGATGTGACCCCATAGACTTTTAGAATGATACACGGAACTGCCCAAATTATACACTGATGGTCTCTCTCTCCTCTCTCTCTCTCTCTCTCATCTCTCTCTCTCTCTCTCTCTCTCTCATCTCTCTCTCTCTCTCTCTCTCTCTCTCTCTCTCTCTCTCTCTCTCTCTCTCTCTCTCTCACACACACACACACACACACACACACACACACACACACACACACACACACACACACACACACCCGTTACCACCATCCATGCCCTGAGGTGGACTAGGGAATGCCAACACGCAGACACCATTAGCGGTCACCACCACTACCACCACCACCACCACCACCACCACCACCACAGTTTCCCCCTTGCCATAAAAGCGACCACAGAGAACAGGTTATAATATTATGTCTGCTGCTGGTTGGTTGGCTGGTTGGTTTAAAATGTCACTAATATTCTCGTTTCTCTAATATTATCTGTTCACTCAAAATGTTACTATTATTCTCGTTTCTCTAATATTATCTGTTGGGTCAAAATGTCAGTAATATTATTGTTTTGTTTATATAATGTTGTTGTCTACTGGTGTCTCAGAATGTCTCATAAATGCTATATATATATACTGTGCCCAGGAGACATAATTATCGACTTGAATGTAAGAACGGGTTACTGTTCCATTGTAGCTCAAAATGTCACTAATATTATATCGTTTGGTTTATGTGTAATGATGGTGGGTCAGATGGTCTACTACTCCATATAGGGTCACAGCTTATGTATGTAGTGTATAGGTCTGATGGCTTAAGGGGGAAGTTTTTTTGTGTTGGTAAATCTGAAGCAACTGATTCCTCCAAACTATTCCAAGCAACAGGATACCATTAATTTTATTCATCTGGTCCTAGTTTGGAGGAATCATGACACTCCAATGTACCAAAAGAGAATTACCACCTTAAGGGAATAGTATGTATGTACACTGTTGGTGAATCCGGAGCAAATGATTCCTCCAAACTATATACTCCAGGCAACAAACAGGCCACCATTATTTTTGCTAGTCTGGTCCTGTTTTCTGGCATACTTTGGAGGAATTAAGGTGCTCCAATGTACCAAAAGTGTATTATCCTACCCCCTTAAGAGACCCTGCATGTGTTGTGGTCAGAAAATGGGAGATAAATGAATGAGTCCTTCAAGCATTGCCATGAAACACCATCTATATAGAGAGAACTTGTTTCATGGCATAGTCAGGAGGAATCAGAAGCCACCAAGTCTCAAACACGATCATAGGGTCCTTAAGGGGAGATTCTCTTTTGGTGAATTGGAGCGCCTTATTTCCTCCAAAGTATGCCAGGAAACAGGACGAGATTAACAAATATATTGGTGGCCTGTTGCTTGAAATCGTTTGGAGGAATCATTTGCTCCAGATTTATTAATATAAAATATCCACTTAAAATGTCTCACTTGTTCTACTCTTTATTTATTTATGTGCCAAAATGTCCCTTATATTCTCACAATATTTACTTACACGTGATAACTTAAAATTTCCCTTATATTCTCGTCTTACATATATATTTTATCTTGTTTACCCCTCGCATCTTTCTCTCAGGAGCCTTTTTCTTTACTGTACTTAGCCTCACTGTAGTGGACTCTTGTTAGATATAAACCAAACAGATTCCCAAGGACCATTAGATCTGTTTCTGCATTCCTTTGTATTATCTAACATTTCCTATGTATTCATTCCTATATAATTCCCTTTGTATTCCCCTTATACTGTTTATTTCTTTCTAATCCCTTTCATAACCATTTAGTAATCCCTTTGTATACCCTTTACACCCCATTAAATCCCTACATATTCCCTTAGTATCCCTTTACACCCCTTTAAAAGTCTCCTATATATTCCCTTAGTATCCCTTTTACACCCCTACATATCGCTTAACATCCCTTTAAAAATCCCCTACATATTCCCATTTCCCCCCATTAAATCCCTACATATCACTTAACACCCCTTTAAAAATCCCCTACATATTCCCTTAGTATACCTTTACACCCCATTAAATCCTTACACATTCCCTTTACATCCCATTAAATCCCTACATATTCCCTTAACATCCCATTAAAAATCCCCTACATATTCCCATTACACTCCATTAAATCCCTACATATTCCCTTTACACCCCATTACACCCCATTAAATCCCTACACATCCCCTTTACACCCCATTAAATCCCTACACATCCCTTTATAAATGCCATACATATTCCCATTACACCCCATTAAATCCCTACACACCCCTTAACACCCCATTAAATCCCTACACATCCCTTAATAACACCCCCATTAAAAAATCCTCTTTGCCTTGCCCCACACAGCTACTCCAGGGGAACAGCAACACTTACCTCACCCAGACCTCTCAACTCCACCCACCCATCATAGCAGCAAGGGTCAGGTTCATCCCTTATAGTCAACACCCTAGGACTGTCTGTATGAGGGTTGAACTCTATGGTTGTCCTTATACTGGTGAGTGCTTTGTGGCAGTATTGTTATTGTTAGTTTTTTTGTTAGTTTTGTTATTAATATTTTTTTTATTATTATTGTTTATGTATTTTTTTTTTTTTTTTTTTTTTTTTTTTTTTTGGTGGTGGTGGTCTTCAATGAGGGACTGAGTGTATAATGAACTGATGAATAATGAATAACAGAAGCCTTGGAAAACATTTGGTGGGCTTCAGTGAGGGACAACATGAGTGTAAAATGAAGTAATGGATATAAGTATCAAATATTCATAGGATATTTGACCACCTAATCTGTCTGTTTTTTTGTATACTCGATTCATTTGACCTGGTTTCAGAGGGCCTGGTGTCATACTCGATGCGTGACGGTGACGTGCGTTACGGCGAGGCCCAGCTGCGTGACCTGACCTATGACGGGGAGCGGAGGGGGGCGGGGGAAGGGGTGGGGCTACTGCTGGTGGGGGGACTTGGGCAGCTGACGGACGGGGAGATGGGACACACTAACTTCAGGGTGGATGCTCTCGGCAAGGGGAAAGGTGAGAGAGAGAGAGAGAGAGAGAGAGAGAGAGAGAGAGAGAGAGAGAGAGAGAGAGAGAGAGAGAGAGAGAGAAGCAGAAACACACACACACACACACACACACACAGAAAATGAATGATGTGAAAATAATAATGTGAGAACAACATACAAAAACGATGACGAAAAAGGAAATAGAAGAGATAGAGAAAAAAAAATTGACTTAGAAAATGAAGAGATAGACGACCCTCCACTCTCCACCATCCACCCTACTCCATCCACCCTACACCCTCAACCCTACTCCATCCACCCTCCTCCAGATATGACCTCCACACCACACTCGTTTGCCCAACAATTCCCAGAACACTTTTAGAGAGGGGGGAGAAAATATATATGTTTGTGGGTGATTTTGGGAAGGCTGATTATTCCTTCAAATTAACCCAGGAAATAATAGGAGTGCTTCATTTTTTTGTGATATAATTCATTTGTTGGATGGCTGGTGAATCCTCCACACTGTGCCAGGAAACAGACTTGGGGTTCAGTATATGTGCAGGGGACCTATTTTATGGAATACTTTGGATGAATCTGTAGCCTCCAGTTCACTGACAGTATTATTATTATTATTACCCCTTTAAATAATCCCTTGAACATCCAGTGTGTGCAAACTAAAATCTATCTAGTCCTCCAAACTCGGGTACGAGAATTGGAGGCTTCTGTTTCCTCCTGACTGATTTTGCCACGAAACAAACTTCATCAATTTTGGTGATGTTTTTTCTATTTTTTTTTTATTTATTTATTTTTTTTTTGACTCGGTAACCTTTTTTTTTTTTTTACTATATCACGGTCCAATTAATTAATACGTTTCTAGAAAAAATGTAAGTGCGTCTGTTGTTGTGTTGTATTTTTGTTTCTTTAATAAGTGTTTAGAATATATTATTCAGTGCGTTTGGGATTATATTGGGTTGTGTTGTGTTTTGGTGTGTTGTGATATGTGGTGTTGTTGTTGTTTTGTGTTGTGTTGTGGTGTGTTGTGTTGTGGTGCGTTGTGTGGTGTGGTGTTGTGTTGTGTTATGCTGTGTTGTGTTATGTTATGTGCGTTGTGTTATGCTGTGTTGTGTTGTGTTGTGTTGTCTCAGCCGTGGGAACCGATTAGGGGTCACAGTTCTGATTGACGAGGCTGTGTGTGTTGTGTTGTGTTATGCTGTGTTGAGTTGTGGTGCGTTGTGTTATGTGTGTTGTGTTGTGTTGTCTCAGCCGTGGGAACCGATTAGAGGTCACAGTTCTGATTGACGAGGCTGTGTGTGTTAAGATCTCCGAAATTACTTGATGGATTTTGACCATACTGGGTACAGAGGTCATCACACACACACACACACACACACACACACACACACACACACACACACACACACACACACACACACACACACACACACACACACACACACACACACACACACACACACACACATACACACATACACATAACTACCCTTCTACACACACACAATTACCCTTCCCCACATACAAGCACCCACTCATCCAGTCACACATCCTCTTACTCCCCTCACCACCACCACACATACATCTCACGCCCCCCATTCTGCCCCCCCCTAAACACACCCATCTAACCCCTACTTAAGGCCTCCTACTCTATCCCCCCAACACACCCATGCACCTGACCCCCATCTACCCAAACACCTAACGCCCCTCATTCACACATCCATCTAACCCCCACTTACCCCCTTCACCCATCTGACCCCCACCTAATGCCCCCCTCTTCCCCCCCCCCCACACACCCAGGTTACGAGTGGGTGGGTTGGGAGGACGATGGCCGCCGGCAACCCCTGGAGATTACCTTCCAGTTCGACTCTGTGAGGAACTTTTCAGCTCTTCATGTCTACACCAACAACTTCTTCACTAAGGACACACAGGTGAGACTTGACCTTCACTGTCACCCTCACCTTCACTGTAACTCTCACCTTCACTGTAACTCTCACCTTCACTGTAACCCTCACCTTCACTGTAACCCTCACCTTCAATGGCACTATCACCATCATCATCACTATCATATTCACCAGCACTCTCACTATTGCAGTTACATTATATATAATATATCCATTGTCTTGAAACAATGTCGCCTTTTCTCAATATACCTTTACCAAATTTGGCACGCACAGAGCTCCAAAATAATGCATGAATTAAGAAAATAGTGGTTTTAAAATTATCGTTATTATTTGTAAGGGTCTCGTCCGCCCCAAGATGGAGTACAGCTCTCATGTTTGGGTGGGTCAGTCTTCACAACACTCCTCTATCAACTCTCTGCCCTGTACTGATTCACGACAGCCTCTCTCCCTCTCTCTCTCACTTTCTCTCTTCGTTGCAGAACTGCATCATATTCATTCTTTTGTTGATTGAATATGATGCAGTTCTGCAACGAAGAGAGAAAGTGAGAGAGAGAGGGAGAGAGGCTGTCGTGAATCAGTACAGGGCAGAGAGTTGATAGAGGAGTGTTGTGAAGACTGACCCACCCAAACATGAGAGCTGTACTCCATCTTGGGGCGGACGAGACCCTTACAAATAATAACGATAATTTTAAAACCACTATTTTCTTAATTCATGCATTATTTTGGACCTCTGTGCGTGCCAAATTTGGTAAAGGTATATTGAGAAAAGGCGACATTTTTATTTTATTTTAATAAAGTCATTTGTCCCACCAGGTGTTCTCCAGGGCTCGTGTACTGTTCAGTGTGGGTGGACTATACTACCACGTCCAAACGCCCGTGGAAGTGGAGCCTGAGGTGGACCGTATCTTTGAGAATGCCCGTAACGTGACCCTCCGCCTCCACCACACCCCGGCCAAGTTTGTGAAGCTGCAGCTGTACTTTGCCCTCCGTTGGCTTCTCATCTCAGAGGTCACCTTCGACTCTGGTTAGTACAGTATTAATTAATCCCTTTGTATTTATTATTCAGTATGTTAAACAAATTGGCACATTGTTCTTTTTATGTATTGTTAGTACAGTATAATATTGTACAATACAGTGGCTCATTTCCAAAAACTTTTTAATATGACCTAGTCCAGCCATTGTCTACTGCCGCCGCTCATTAACTCTTAGCACCTTGAACCCCTCCCCCCCAAAAAAAAAAAAAAAAAAAAAAAAATTATATCCATCAATCAATGATCAAAGTTTGTCTTTCACTAACCTCCAGTTATGATGACACCTACGATATATCAACTTACATGAACAGAGAAAGGATATGGTTTAGCAGTACAATTTATAAAAATGTATTTCATTGGATATATTTGGCATATGTTGTTTTCTGCTTGTTAACCGATGTATGTATCTATGTATTCCAGTTCCATGTCGCTGTAACATTACCGAGGAAGAGAAACCCAATGCCACCCTTTCAGTCATGGAGGGTCACGTGTTTGAGTCCCACTCCTCTGTTAAGCCATCAGACTCTGACTTCCCTTCAGGTCTTCTGATAGGTGGTCTGGCTACACTCGGGGTGGTGTTTGGAGTGGTGCCAGTGGTCCTCTTCCTCATCTACTACCGCTCCAGGATCTCCTTTCACGGATCCGAGAAAACTCTGCAGCCAGGCGTCACCTCACCCAAAGACCGCAAGGTGTCTATGAAAATGAAGGACTTACACATTAACCTCAGCCTGGCGTCGGTGTCAAACGGCTACTCTAGAGCGAATGGCAAGTTGTATGGCCATGTTGCCGTGGACGACGAGGCAGGATCTTCACTGTACCAGGAACCATATAAAACTCGACTTGCCTCCAGTCATCATAGTCTTGGCACATCAACTGAATACACAGACACCATGGTGAAAAGGTCTTCACTGCCTCATGATGCGTCACAGATGGTGGACTATGCTGTACCAGACGTGAATATGACTCCACCTCCTCCATTTTCTGAAATATACAAACCTCATGCACCTCTTCCAACTCCCATTGACGAACCCCAGGACCAGGCAACTTCAACCATACACGATGCGTCCCTGTACCCCTTCAGTCCACCCATCCCACCACCTCCCATGCAACAGTACGTCACAGCCTCCGAGTTTGATCACATATCTAGTATTCAGGGGGTGACGGGCACGGTCTTGTATGGAGAGACTGAAGGAACTGATGCCAACTATGAACGGCCTGTGCCTGAAATGTCACGTCATCGCCTTCATTCCCTGGAAATCCTCGGAGAAGGTGCCTTTGGGGTAGTGCGTCTGTGCAGGATTGATGACGAAACTAGCAGCAGCAACAACAGCAGCAGCGGATCAAGACTCGTCCTGATGAAACAGTTGGAAGTCGGGGCTAAGGAAATTACGAAAAAGGAGTTCCACAGAGAGATACAAATTATGAGTCGTGTAGATGACCCGAGTGTAACCCGCCTGATTGGCACGGTGACCCGCTCTGAGCCACTTTGCATGCTGATGGAGTACATGACCTGCGGGGACCTACACCAGTTCCTCAGAAGACACAACTGCCAGGACATGGATGGGGGAGGATACGTGGGGTCAGAGAGGCCACTCATTAGTTACGGTGGCCTCATCCACATTGCCGTCCAGGTGGCCTCTGGGATGAGACACCTGGAAAACCTGAACCTCACACATAGGGACCTGGCTGCCCGTAATTGTCTGGTGGACCGTTGCTTAAATATAAAAATATCTGATATGGCCATGAGTCGACCCATGTACTCACAGGACTATTGCCAGTTGGGTGAGGACAATGTACTCCTGCCCATCAGATGGATGTCGTGGGAGTCACTCCTGCAGGGAAGGTTCACCAGCAAAAGTGATGTTTGGTCTTTTGGTGTGACACTGTGGGAGATCTTGACTATGGCACGACATCAACCCTACACTGAACTGAGTGATGACGGTGTATTGGAGAATTTATCCCATTGCTGCCCTGGTGGTCCAAGCATGACACTCCTACCACAGCCACACCTCTGTTCCCGTGAGATGTATGACCTTATGACCGCCTGCTGGAGACCAAGTGATCGTCAGAGGCCCCCATTCTGGCAGGTCCTCATGTTCCTACAACGTAAACACCTCGGCTACACCCTCGACTACCCATAGTGGGGCACCAATTAGAGCCATATAACTCAACAATATAGTTGTGGTGTCCCTAAAGAAGTTGTAGCCCAGCGATGTGTATCTATTGGTATGTGAAAATAGGTTGCTACAGTTAAATAAATGCAGCCGACGAATAATACAAGACAACATAACTTCCTCAGATTACACTGTTATTCCACATTTTGTCACGAAATATAAACCATACTTATTCTGAATTGGTTTATACAGTATATTTAGACGTTGGAACTTTCTACATAACAACTTAATGCTCCCATTACTATATAGTAGATTTTTTCTCTAGCTCAGGATATTATGTCAACAGGATAAAATATTCATAGATTGTATCTGTGAATATATTATGGTGTATTGACCGGCGAGCTGCCACCAATCACGGTCTGTGTATACAATATTACTTGTGGACATTTACCTTCAGCTACACAAAACCAGAATATTAGGATTCAGTTCAAGAAAGGTAAAATGACATTGGTCTTGAATAGGGCCTTTGTGTCTTCTTAAACTTATCGTAAATATTTAGGGAAGAGAAGATTTGTTCAGAAACTACTAGATATAATTATATTTTACACTCCATGTCCTTTGTGCCAATAAAACCAACACGTGCCACATTAGATAATAAAATAAGTGAAGGTGAGGAAAATATCTTACGTATGGTGTTGTTGTGGTTCTCTTAGACAAACGATACGACATTCATTCTTACCAATTGACTCTTTTGCTGTGTGTGGGTTTTCCTGTGACGGGTAAAATCGTCTGGAGTTGGCAAGAGTTGAGGGGAGATTACAGTGTTAAAAAATCCAGAGCGAATTATTTTTCCTCCAAACTATTCCAGGCAACAGACAACCATTATTTTTGTTAATCTGGTTCTGTTTCCTGACATACTTTGGAGGAATCAAGACGCACCAATGTACCAAAAGTAGAATACCCCCATAATTTAATGACCAAAGTTGCATCTCGCTTCCAAGGGGTTGACTATGGATCCATGACATTTCTGTGATATGTGCAATAATTCATGAACGATATTATTATTATTATTATTTTAAACTCGTATAACATTTTTGCCCAGGAATACTCACTCGGCTTTCGTAGTTATATATATTCTGAAAACGCACCAAAAATATTTATTGATTTATACCAAAACTTAAATGTATTGCATATGATTTTGTTGGATTACTCCTAGACACAAGGAATAGTATAACAATCACGACTAACCAGACTTCCTTACACACACACACACAGTCTTCCCATCATGCACCTGTACTGTATATCTGTATATCAGTTCATTGACGCCACCTTATTCCACCCTTCCCCCTTGTCACCCCCATGTAACACCCACAAAGGTTATTATGTATGTAGAGTACTAGGGAGTCGGCAACCCACATAAAAGAGGGCAATAATTTGACTCCCCGTGGCTGTTTGTCCCACATTTTTAAGTAAGGGGAGGGGGGAGTGTCATTTATTTGGGATGCATAATTTTTGGAAGGCTACTACTGATACCTCTATACTATACAAGGAAACAGACGACCACAGTGTTACTTAAATGGGGTATCTGTTTCGTGGCATAATTTGGAGGAATCTGTACCCCTCCATGAGTCCTCCAGTTCAACAGTGACAGGAAACAGATTGCCTCACGATCTATGGGTGGTGGTCTGCTTTCATGTCACAGTTAATTAATAAGGAGGAGAGAGTACACTTTTGGTACATTGGAAGTGCCTTGATTCCTCCAAAGTATGCCGGGAAACAGGACCAGATTAACAAAACTAATGGTGTCCTGTTGCTTGGAATAGTTAGGAGGAATCAACAGTTGCTTCAGATTTACCAACACTGTACTAAGGAGGAAAACAACGAAGCCCCCAACTCACCGACGACAACATCACATCTACTTCAATTATCTCCCTTTAAGGAACCCTGTGATTGTGTGTGTATGAAATCTGGTGGCTTCTGATTCCTCCCAACTATACCACGAAACAAGCTCCTTCAATTTCAATATAGGTGTGCGTGTTTCGTGGCAATGTTTGAAGGACTCACTCACTAACCACCGATTCTCTGACCACATCACGGGGGGAGTCCTTTAAGGGAGGGATATACGTACTCTCTTGATAAATTGGAGGGTTACTGGTTCCTCCAAACTATACCACGAAACAGATTCCCCATTAAAGTAACACTGAAGTATCTGGTTCCTGGCAAAGTTTGGAGGAATCAGGAGCCCTCCAATCTGACCACAAGAGAGAAAATCCCTTTAAGGTTTCTAGTGCCTGGTGGTTTGGTAGATAGATATAGTAGAAGTGGATCTGTTGCATGCTATTATATATTAAGGGACCCTGTGATGTAGTCAGAAAATTGGAGAGGTAAACGAGTCCTTCAAATATTGCCACGAAACAAACACACACACACACCTATATGGATGGATGGAGCTTGTTTGTTTCGTGGCATGGTCAGGAGGAATCAGATGCCACCAATTTTCATACACGATCACAGGGTCCTTAATGTCTGTACCGTCGACCAATATGTTGTCATGAGGTCTGTGTTTTTAGTTAAGTTTCATTCACACATCTTCTATTTCCTTCGTCCTTCAGGGTCCTCCAGGTGTTGGGCAGTATTCTTCTTTTTAGTAACTTTCACTCACATATCTTTCATTATTTCCTTCGTGTTTGCTTATTTGCTATTCCTCCTCTCAATAACCTTCTCTTCTTTTTTGTTTTACCTTTTCAATTTATTTTCACTCACACTCTTTATTCTTTTTGTTTTCTTGCTTGTTGTCCCTCCTCTATCACCTTCTCTCTTTTTTTCATTTTCAATTCATTTTCACTCATACTCTTGATTCTTCTTGCTTGCTTGTTTGTTTGTTTAATTGCTTGCTGTCCCTCCTCTCTATCACCTTCTCCATCGTCCTATCGTCATACAGGGTCGTCCAGGCCTAGGGCGGTCGTCATTCTTCCTTCCTCCTCAATTCATTTTCCCTTACACTGGTGAACTAAACATCTTCCAAGGTCGGAGGAACAAAACTATTAAAAAAAAAGACAAGATAAAAAAATAATAAATTAGTATAAACTGACGTCACTTGTTTGGCCGACTGTACAGTACATTATTTCAATCTCCTTCTAGTCAGATGAATCTCTGAAGTATTTAGGAACTTCTGTCTAATTTTAAGCGAGGGTAATATTATGGAACTGTGTGGTGGAAGTGGAGGCTCCTGATTCCTCCACATTGTGTCAGAAAAAAATACCATGTTGTCTCGGGTGATGGGTGGTTGGTTTTGTGGCACTGTTTGGAGGGTTCCGTAGCCTCCAGTTCGCTGACAGTATTATTACAGGACCCTCAAGAGAATTTTAGCTGCGTTTTGAGAATGTTAAAATAAAGAATATTCTTGTTATTATTTATTCGGTCCTTTTCTCTGCTTTACCTTCTCTCTCTCTCTCTCTCTCTCTCTCTCTCTCTCTCTCTCTCTCTCTCTCTCTCTCTCTCTCTCTCTCTCTCTCTCTCTCTCTCTCTCTCTCTCTCTCTACAATAGTTTTCTTCTCTATCTTCCTCTTTCTGCTCGCTTTTTTTCCGTTCCTCACGGTCTTTCCCTCCCCTCGTTTTCTCTGTCTTTCCCTATCCTACCCTTCCTTCGCTTTCTCTCCCTTCCCTTTTCCTTCATTCCTTCCCTATCTTTACCCTCCTCTCGCTTCCCTCCATTCCTTCCCCTCCCTTTTCCTCCTTTCGCTTAATTTCTTTCCCATTTCCTTCCCTCGCTTTCGTTCTCTTTTAATTCTTGCTGCCCCTCCCTCTCTTCCTTCACTCCCTTTCTTTACCTATTCTTATTTTCCTTCCATTTCTTCGCTGTTTCTTTTATACGTGCGCCCACATTAATTTCTTTCCTGCAAACAATAAAATCTCTGTTGTTATTTAATTAAAGGGAAAAATTACCTGTGCACGAATTGGAAGGTTGCAGATTCCTCCAAACTATATGCAACAAAACAGATCCTGGTTACTCCGTTTCCTGACATATGTAATTTAGAGGAATGAACAGCCCTCCAATTTTACCCACAGGAGATTATTATTAAATTACCCCTTCCCTAATTACCCTTGTATTATAATTATAGTAGTGAAGGCAGCTACACCCAATATTTTGTACCGTACTGTAGATCTGTAAAGAGTTTTGTACCAAGGAAAAAAAATATATTAAATAAGGCATAGCTGAGTATATACTGTCTACTCTTATTTTCCTTTTTTTTTTTTTTTATAAAGCTGTGTGTGTGTGATCTTTGGTAAATATGCATTAATTAGATCTAAATAATTATAATAGAGTTGTATGTATGTTTGAGCATCACGAGAAAACTACACTTCGCACAGCAAAACTAAAATAATGCCCTCCAGTTTACCCACAACAGAAATATTATTATTAATGTCCTTAGTTAGTTTGTATTTGCTTTATAATGTCATCAACAATGGGGGGTATGATTTTGATAGCAAATTTGAAGTCTACTCATTCCTCCAAACTGAAAAAAAAATGAAAATAAAAAAAATAATAATATATAATAATAAAAAATAACAGACTGCCTCAGTATAGGTGGTTAGTTCATTACTCCCTACCATCAATATCCCTTAATGGCGGTAGACAGAAAAAATGGCAAAGGAATAAATGGCACCAGAAAAAATGGCACATTTTTCTACATAGGAAGAAATGGCACAGTAGACTCAGCTAATGTGTTAAAATTTAACCTAGCAGAATAATTATCGTAAATCATTTGATTCGTGTAATAACTAACCAAGGACCTACCTAAGCTAAGTACGGTAATTCTGTTGAACCTAACGCTCTGGATCATCATAATAATATCTGATGTTTATATGATATAGAACATTTTAAAATACCCAGTAACCAACATTTCCATAAACTCAACTAACCTGCTGTATCGATTGTTCCATCCCTCACATAAGTTGTTCGTGCGGGACTCATCTCGAATAGTTGCCTCATGCACGTTCCCGGGGAGGAATGCGACGGAGCTAACTGTTCGGATCTCGTTGTCATCTTGCCGTCTTATGCCACGTCGATAAGTGCCTGTAACGTACGTCTGATCGAAGTAGGTGACGAAAGGCTCCTCTGGTGTGCTGTTTTTGAGGAAATTCGTGCCAGCTGTCTACCATACCACAGAACAATTTTATTTCCTCATTTTCCTTGTAGACAGTTGCCAGCCCTAGCTCTTGTATTGATACCGATAATTACTGTAAATGCTGAAAAGTGTGCCAATTTTTCCTATGCTGAAAAATGTGCCATATTTTCCTGTGCCATTTTTTCTGGTACCATATATGCCTGTGCCATTTTTTCCTACATTCCTTAATGGCACCTGAAAAAATTTATTCATAGATTTATTGTATAGATTCCATATGAAGACGGACCCTCACTCGCCCCATTAAGTATGCTAATTTGCCGATTGATATGACGTATGCTTTGGTATATTATTTTGCACACAGTGAATAGGTAGCAAAATTTAGCTTCGATATGACGTGACGCTTATCTTATGAGTAAAACTGGTAAAGTATTTTTAAGATTGTAAAGTCTATCATGTTAGATCAAGAAATGCGGAAAGAACTACTAGACTTTTAACAGGATTAGAGGAGACATGACTGATCAACATATTTCAACGAGACGATGAAACAAGGGAGAAGAAAGAGATGAGGGACAGCAGACAGACAAAAGTCGATACAGCAAAATCATTAAACAATAAAGAAATATGTGGTGCAGGAGACATAATAAAGCATTTCATGGATTTGTCTTGCAAGAATTTTATGGCAACATTAAAGGGGACCGTTGAAATAGCAAATGTGCGACCATCATTACAGTACGTTATATTTTCTCTTATTAATAATGTTCATGTGAATTGTCTCAGTAGATTGACTCTACGCAGTAAACTTTGTTGCAACCTGTAATTCTAAAAATGTATCCTGCTTGGAATAATAGGTAGGCATTTATGTTTTTAAAAGACTTTTGGAAGACTTATTCAGCACTAATCAGCAGCTTCCTTCAAATACACTTTATAAAGATCCTAACATATTATATTGCACATTTCTTCATAAATTATCGCTAAGAATAACTAAACACGAACACTTCATCCTGATAAATAGTGTAAATACCGAAAATACAGTCCGGTGTGTACATTATTGGAACGTGAGCCATCTGTGCTGTTTGGATCCTTGTGAGTATTGAGTGTTATTTATTATTATATTTAACATTTCTGGCCATTTTTCTATCTGATATTTTGTCAACCAACGGGTCAATTTGGATAGTAGGTGTGATTTGGAGGAACTAATGCTGTGAGATTAATTAATGGTGGAATATATATAGCATGACATAATAATAATAATAAATAATAATAATAATAAGAGTACGATAATAATAATAATAATAATAATCATCTATGCTACAAATAATACCACACTATTATAAACTAAATATGCTGTAAATATCCTCATTACCCATACAAAATACTGGAATATATAATAATAATAATAATAATAATAATAATAATAATAATAATAATAGCAGGTTAATTTGTGACACTTGGTAACTAATTTTTTCTGTTATCAATATTTTCCTACTCTTGTATTGTCCCAGAGTAAATTTTAATTAACACATTATTCACTCTTGGTGCTCAAACATACATTCATTCATACATACATACATTTATAATATTATCCCACTTCAGATATTGTTTTTTGCTTGCTGCTCATATATACATACATACATACATATATTCAACTCTATTTATTATTATTATTATTATATTATCCCATCACAGCTATTGTTTTTGATTGGTGTGCAAACATACATACATTCATACTACTCTATTTATTATTATTATTATATTATCCCACCCCAGATATTGTTTTTGATTGGTGTTCAAACATACATACATAAACACATACATTCATACATACATAAACACTTACATTCATACATACATAAACACATACATTCATACATAAATACATACAACACTATTTTATTATATTATCCCGCCCCAACAACAGATCTCATTGCTTCACCATGACTACTGGAAGCACTGCAGGACCCAGCTCTAATAACAACAACAACGGCAACAACAACAATAATAATGGGGGCAATAACAACAACAACAACAATAATAACAATGACAACTCCCCCAAGAAGAAGGGTTGGCCTAAGGGACGCAAACGCCGCCTCATGCCCAAGGACACCAATGCACCTAAAGGGCCGCTCTCAGGTGAGGCTAAGGATGGTATTGTGAAACTACTTTTTCGAGGAGAATTTAGCGATGAAACGCCTTTTCCTCGAAGAAGAAGTTTAATGATACGACCCAAAGAGATGGGGACACATGTTTTATTTTTATTGGTTTGTTAAGAATTAGACTATAATAGAATTGAAAAAAAACTAATATTAGAAATTGATAGAATGAAGGTTAATAATTAAAATTTTTACCATTGTCATATTCAAATTTTTTATTTCACATATACAGAATAATTTTCCATTTTACTGCTTTTGTAATGCTGCACACACACATGTTGCTAGTTATTGTTTATGGGTTTGTAAATACTGGTAGAAAAATATCTTATTGATTATACAGAAGAGTTTTATATATATATATATTTTTTTTTTTTTTTTGCAGGGTACATGCTGTTCATGAGTGACCAACGTGAGGTCCTGAGAGGGACACACCCTGGCCTGCCTTTCCACGAGATTACCAAGTTGGTGGCTCAGCGTTGGGCACAGCTAGATGCACCGGCCAAGACTAAGTATCTCGAGGCTGCTGAAGCTGACAAAGAAAGGTTAGTTGTGAAAATATATATGGTGGCCTTCAGAACTAACCATGGCTATTATGGGTGTGATTATGTGTATGTTTTACGGTTGTGCTGTGTATGTGTGTGAAACAGATCTGTCAGGAGTAAAATAATAACATGGTGTACATATTGTATATATTCAGATATCAGCGTGAGGTGGAGGAATACCAGAAGACCGATGCCTATAAGAATTTCATGCAACAGCAGCAACAACGCCAGAGACAACAACAACATAAAGAAGCACAGCAGCAGCAGCAGTCACGTGATCCGTCTCCTCCACCTTCCAAAAAGCCAAAGAAGGACAATGAAGAAGAGGTACACTTGGCAGAGCATTGTTTGTAACCCACCCTGAATTAATCATGTGGTGTAATAATTCTTGAAGTAATTTTTCTTATGGCTATTTTGCTATTGTTTTTCCAAGTCATACCAGTAGGCATCAATTCATTAATTAAGGAAGCAAAAGTAAAATGTTAATAACGGCTCCTCTCCAAATGGTGTTTATATAATTTTTATGAGAATTCTACTTATGGATCATGTGCAAATTATCTTTCTTGTACATTGGTTCAATGCAAACAAACTGCCAAGGACTATATACAACATATGTTGGTTAGTACTGGTATGTAAACAATACAATCTCTACCACATCGAGACAACAGAAAAGAGGTAACATATAATTTTGTTTCTTCAGGGCACCATCACCCCACAATCTGCCCTGGAGATACCCATCTTCACTGAGGAGTTTCTCAACCATAACAAAGGTACCGGTAATCCACTGCTTTACTCATACACTCTTCTGCCTCCCAAAGTCTTCATTTTACTTCCTGAATAACATGATATATAAGATTTCAGATTATGATTAATGGCAAGAGTTTCTTTTTGAATTTTTTTATAAATAACAATTATATTGTTGCAGTGAGAGAGGCTGAGCTGAGGCAGCTGCGGAAGTCCAACACAGACTATGAAGAACAGAATGCCATCCTGCAAAAGCACATAGAGAGCATGAAGTGAGTAGACCAGGGAGCATGACTATGCCATCAAAAAGCACCACTGACACAGCTGGTATTTGAACCCAATCCAGCTTAACAATGTCACTTGCCTCAGAGCTTCAATTCACTTGTCTGTGGTTCTTCTTGAAAATAGTTTGTCCAGTAACTCCATACAGTGAATACATAAATATATACATTTACTTTGTATGTATATGGTATATAGATAGAGAGTGCATAAATTGAACAATCGGGGTGTAAGTACTGGTATGTCTAATGTAGAGTCGTGTTACAGGAGCACCGTGGATCGACTAGAATCAGAGACGAGCCAACAGCGTAGTAACAATGCAGCACTACAGCAGCACATTGAGACACTCAGACGTACACTTACTAAAGCATTCCTCTCACTTCCACTCCCAGGTCAGCTTATATATAGATGCTCATTAGTCAGAGTAGAGAGTAATGCTCTGTTTTTATCTGATTTGTATACCATTCTTTTATCTTAATTAAAGAGCTAAAAAATTCACAGCCAACAGCTTCTTTGAATCAATATATTCTGAGTTTCAGCACTCTCACCAAGTGGGTTTGGTTCAGTTTGGGAATGGAGTGGGAGAAGTTACTACTTGGTAAATCCTTGCAAGTTGACAGTATTTTTAACCCTTTGTCTGTCAACTAGAAGTAATGGGTTTCTTGGCTTTAAGTTGCTTGCTTTTGTGAATGGGTCCACAGGCAATAAAAATCTGTATCACATGATTGCACAGTGAATGTCTGTAAGAATAAGACAAAACTGTCACTATTTATTCATTCTTTACTTTCTCACTTATAAGTTTTACATACATCTTAAATATTGTTTTTCACAGGGAGCCAGGAAACCCCCACGGAGGCAAGCATTGATAGCTACATGGTCCAGCTGCACTCCCTCATTGTGACTAGCCCCCAGCAACACCAGGGCCTCATACAGACAGTGCGGGGTATTGTCAGCCAGTTGGCCCTTACCTGATACCTTTGTCTCGCATCTTGCCCCAGGTTCCTGATCTTCCTTTCCTCACCATGCATTTGTGTTCAATAAGAATTGAAATCCTATAATACATGGTATAAACTTACAAGGTTCAGTACCTTGGTACTATTTAATTTGCAGCTTGCCAACAGATGATCAAATACACATACTAAGTATGCTCTGCAGCAGTTTGAGCATGTTGTGATGGTACTTTGATAAATGGCCCCAAGTATTGTACTCTGGAAGTCTACACTTTTCTTTCCATTTAGCCAGATTGATTTATTAAAGAGATTATATTTGATTATTGCCATGTCTTCTTGGAGAATAACGAGAATAGTACAGTCACTCATACAGTACTTTTAACAGGACTTTTGCTATAGACCATCCTCTATTCATGTACAGTGAACTTAGAATATTGACTCAAACTCTTGAAGGGCTTGCTATTAATAAAGAATCAAAAGAGTTACTATACTACCCATAACTCAAAACTTATAAAAAAATGTGACTAAATTAACTGTCCTAGTTGATAGTGAAGGCAGCTAAACAAGTTATACAGTTCCTCCTGACTCTTACCAAGGTAGAGTAATTGGGCATGAATGTACCAGTTACTTGTGTAACCTTTCAGTGGTATAAAGTAAGATTTATCTTAATTTGGCTATTACACAAGCCAAAATTGCTAGTGGATAAGTCAAATGCTTCCCTCTGTATGGTCAGGGAAGTACATTATTTAAATGTTTATTGTGTATAAGTGAAATAGTGTATCTTTTGTGCTTAATAATAAATTTGACCAGAACCAAGGTGATGCCACCTGTACAGTATACAGTTATAAAAAAATATATTGATACCAACATTTACATAACCATGTACTGTACTGTATTGTACATATACTCAAAGACCTATTTAACATGCTACATTCTGAAACGAGGGATGAGGGCATAAAGTTTTTTATTAATCGATTAAGTCATCTGACATTGTTTCAACTTGCATGTGTTTCTCAGTTATCCATTAGTTTCCATTCCTGACTGATCTTAAGGTTTTGGTTTCTTATTTATTTTTGTGGCTGTACATGGACTGTACTTGATATTTTTATACCGGTTTATTATGTAGGCCTTGATAGGTTATGCCTGGGAGCATCTCTCATGTTTCATTACTTAGAAAGTTGAGTCTCTGAATATAAAATAAAAAAAGACAGGGATTTGTATAATAGGAGCAGCTGTAATGTTAAAACGAACTAGGGTACGTGTTTTATGCAGTCGATACAGTTCTGTTCAGGACTAAGCACATGTGATGTGATCTGTTGTTTATATTTTGACTTGTATCATTAGTTACCCTGGACTGAAAGAATGGGACCTACAGTACCCAGTGTTTGTTTAAAGTTTAAATATTTTGTTACTTTTTTTAATGAATTTCCTCATGTAAGGCATAAATAGAGATCTCATTTCCTTATGTGGGCATGATATTCTTTTTTCAAGTTAATTGTTAAGCAGTGATGAAACAGTGGCAATGAACTTGACCATTATCACATTTTCTGGTAAGCTGTAACTATTTAAACCAAGTTTCATCCACCATCATTTACTTACATCTGCTCTCCTACTCTTTAAGTTCATCTCTCCATTGTTTTTCTCAACTCAGTACCTGACTGTTCATTGCTTTAATATAAGATCTCTCAGTTGAATAAATCATCAATCCCACCATTAACTTTGTAATTACCTAGACAGATAGTTTTGTAAACCCCCTCAATAAAAATATATTAATGTTTAATATGAACCTCCGACACTCTGGATGTTAGACTAGTGGTGTATAGATTCGGATCTTGGCCACAATGCGGAGTTTTGTTACATAAAGACCTGTAGTTGTCCCAGTGTAGCAGTTAAGAATTCATTACATGTGGAGTTTACCCAAAATTAAATGAATTAATTTCGTTATTATTTTTGTGACCCACTTTGTGGGGAGGAACTGACTTCCTGGACATAAAAAGCGAGAAAAAAAAACGCGAGATTGATTCATTTCATTGGGTATTCTATCCCTCTACCTGTGATATTTCTTCATCCATCGCTGTGAATCCCTCACCATTTGAAAAGGGAAATATAAAAGAATTGCTTAGAGCAACAAATTATAGTGGGCAATCACTTCAGATAATGGGAAGATGATGTAATTGTAAGGCAAGAAAAGTAAGACTGCTAGTCTAAATGACCTTGTAAGTACAACACCACAAGGGAGGAGGAGAGAGGATATTTTCTTGAAACTATAATTATCGTGACTGTTGTCATAGAGTGTGTGTGTGTGTGTGTGTAGATCTGTGATGATCATGATCAAGGCTGGGCCATGGCAATGAGTGTGGTGCCTATGCCCAGTATAATGGTAAAAAAATAATTATACTGTATATATATGCAGTATCATAGAACGTATGACATAAGAGCACTATAAAAATATATATATATTAAGTGTAAGATTTGTGTGTGGAGTCTGTGAATCGTGGTTGAGTACTGAAGGTGACCGTGACAATCATTCACATTGGAAAATGACAACAACATGACAACAACAACAAATAAATAAATCTGACGACGACGATGACGCAGACGCTGACGGAATGACCGAGTGGATGGACGTACAGGTGAGAGCTCCGCCATTTTCACACTTTTCTGGACTTTATTCCTTAATGACAGGATTTAAACTCATTACAGGTACACCATAAATACCTCATCATCATTATGGTATGGTGATTAACATGGTGGGAAGCAGAAATACCATCATACCAGAGTTAATATCAGTATAACCGGTGTGAGTTAATACCAAGAGTTACTACGAGTTATATATAACTTGATACGAGTTAATACAATTTAATATAAGACGTATGAATAACCGTATAAGTTAATACAAGTTAATATAATCCGTATAAATAAATGGTGTTAATCTTTGGTCGTAATATTTATTCCTGGCGCATGATTCACATACCTCTATATTCCTTCTTTTTTTTTTATTGATTTACTATGTCATGGTATATTACAATAAAACTGCTATAGTATATTAATAAACCTCTAAAAACTTTGATAATTATAGTGTGTGTGTGTGTTAGTACATGGGTTATCAGTAAAGTCGTATATATATTTTTTTTTTTTACTCTGACCTTGACAACAGGAACTATTCGTAATGATGTGGAATGTTAAGATAGAACACTTTATTCTTGCTTTTTATTAGTATTTTTAGTATTATTTTAATTCATATTTTGTGTTTTATTCATATTTAATCATAATTTTGGGTGGAATTAATGATCTTTACATGTAACATAGCCAAAAATAGAACACTTCATTCTTTCTATTGATTATATATATATATTTTATGTATATTTTTGTGTTCTATTCATATTTAATCATAATCTTGGGAGGAATTAATTATGTTCTTTAAATCTAACATGGCCTAACCTGAACAGACCTAACCCCAAAGGTTGTTCTAGTCCTGATTAAGGTCTGTTTAGGTTGGCTAGGTTACATTTATCCAGTTTAGGTTGGGTTAGACATTTTTACCTCGCAGTATGGTAAAAAATAAATAGAACAACCACAATTGTTATAAAAATGTAACAATAGAATAACCGAAATAGATATAAGAATGTAAATATAATAGTTGGAAAAGTAAATAGAACAGCCGAAATACATATAAGAATGTAAAAAATAGAATAACCGAAATACTGGTAGATATAAGAATGTAAATGCAATATAATACCGGGTAGTTGGAAATAGCGAGAAGTGCGTGTTCTCCACTTCCAGAAATATCAATGTCAGTAATACTGTACTGAATCTATGTATACGTGAACTGCAGGGGTTAATGAAGAGGTAAGTAAGATTTTGTTGGCAATTCCTAAGCGACTGATTCCTCCAGATTGTGGAATACAGTAAAACCTACAGTGTGGAAGCTATTTTATTATTCTTAAAATTACTGTATCTGCCCAATTTTGTGTAGCCTATACCGGAGTTGCATCTTATTTACATGTGGTACACTCACTATCTATCAAACCTTAGACCATGAAATTATCCTATGTTGGTAATAGTCACCCTATCAGGAATTAAGAAGTGGGTATAGTATAGATAATTATCATATTCACATATTAGGAAAAAAGTGTAGCTAATAATATATTGTTACCATCTTCCAATTCAGCTGTTTATTTTCATAGTGAAATCAAAGATTACATGACAAATTCAAATGTTTGCCATGTAATAGCACCACATTCAGCTGGTCTGTGCTGGATATGTGTAATTCTTGTCTTGAATGTTTTAGGTTGTGCCGTAATTGAGTTGGGGAAACTGCTTTTTCTAAACGTCGCTATGGATCATGCCAAGGTATGGCCTGGCCGGTGTGGTGCTTTGCTAACCATAGCGTTTTATGAATAGCTATTGATACAGTTATAGGCATGTATTTGTGACCACTCAGCTTTCCTAAACAATTTCACTCTGGCAACATGACATTCAAGTGTACAGTATAGCTCAGTATAAATTGTTGACATGTCTAAAGCAAGTATTAAAGATGAAATGCCTTGTTTTGTGAAAAACAAACTTTGTGTGTGGTATAGATCATACTAAGTATGGTACGGTAACTGTAAGTTTTATTTTCTGTACTGCACATACATTATTGGGGTGGTCACAAATTCAGTACTTTGCTACAACTAAGCCCTATTTAAAGTACCAGTCTGCTTATTGTATGAAATGTTAATCAAACCGTGGTTGAATGCATTTTATACAGTATTTGCTCATGTGTCTCACCTAATGTTATTAAATTAAGACATGAGTCTGAAAGTGTTTACCTAGCAGTATATTAGTTTGCTCTTGTCAGATACTATTTTGATTGAGTGTACAACACCTGCCAAAAATGCATCCTCCCTATCGTAGCTCAATAACCTACCCGGTAATGAACAAATGACCTGGAACTGATTAATCCTTACTAACCGGTAATATTGATTTACAGGCTAGAGAAATACTGTATAATAGAAGTTACTGAACATCCAAACCCAAAAAGAAAAATCTATACTGTAAACTTTGTTCAATTGAGGTACAGTAAGAGCTTTCCTAATAATTTTTAATCCATGTTGGAGCTTGGGAGTAACAGCAGAGTAGTATGCTTTTGTTCATACATATAGTCCCATGATTTTTTTAGCTACAGTACTTGCGGGGATGAGAGATTGCCATTCTATAAATACAAGTCCAAAGATTTTTTTAGTTGCAGTACCTGTATTTCTGGAAATGAGAGATTGTCATTCTGATAAAAACATGTTCATTTGATTTGGGCTTTTGTTGTTGTTGCTGATTATAGTAACAACATTTGAAGAGAAATAAGGAATGTAACACATTAGCCAGGAGAAAACAAACCCAAGTTGGTAGAATTATTTTACTTAAAAGGACAATCCTTCATTTCTTGATAAATTTATAAGCAAGAAGAAAAACTCATATGCCCCCTGTACAGTATTTTTTTGGTTAACACTAGTGGTACATTGTACAGTACATTATTAGTATGGTTTAATATATTCATAAAAATTTCATCAGTGTGGTAAGAAGCTTATATTTTTAATTGAACCTTTAATAACTAATAACCGTAGTTGCAATTACCTTGGTTGTTTGTGTGTTTGTATGTATAATAGTGTGGCCGGCTAATCTCTACATGTGTATAACAAACTTAAAAATAAGAAAAAAATTGACAAAGTTTTGGATGCTCAAAGGAGAAAATAATACTAGGAAATAAGAATGGATAAAGAAACAATAATGGTAGTTTAAAAGCTAGGGTAATATGTCCGTGCAGAAAGTTTAGAGAGAAGGAATATGAACATTTGTAAAAGAGCAACAGGAGGGATAATCAAAGAACTGAAAGTGAGTGATGTTGACACAGGGCTGAAACAGTAAACAAAAACATAACAGTGGCTTTAGGCTGGTTAAGCAGTGCATAAAGCGGGTAATAAGTGGAAACTTTGAGTCACCAAGCATCTTATCTTGACTACTATCAAAATTTCTAGTATTCACCAAGCACCTTATATAAATTGTTTCCTGTGTATCAGACATTATAATTCAGCACAACCTCAGATACTTTCACTACAAGGCATGGTGGCAATTATGTTTTCATTAATTCTTTGCATGGGCGTCGGGAGGAGGGGGGGCAACTGCCCCCCTTGAACTTTTCAGTTCTTTTTCAAAGATGATTGAGTGATTTGAGTTGCTTTATGCATTCTGTCACTTAATGCATTTGATGTTAGTCATGTAGCTCATGTAAGTATATGCCTATGCCTATCTGAAGTGTGTGTATTTTGATATAAAACTGAACATACTGTATGTATAATTTCTTGTATTTTGCCCTCCTTACAAAAATTCCTGCAGAAGACTGTTTCTTTTCATCATATTAGCCATCAGCCATGAAATTTACAACTGAATTAGTCATGAACATTTTTACTACCTGTCAGGAAGGATTACAACAATGGCAAATCTGTCATTTATTAGGATGGGGATGAAACATGTAACGAGGTGGGTATTGTATATAGAGATATAGGCAATACCTAAAGGGGTTTTTATGCCCCTTGTCCAAAAATTGAAAACTTTCACCTCTACAAGCATCTCTCCTTTCATTGTTCACAAGCATGAATTCAGTGTGATAGAAATATTAAGTATTATTCTTGACTCATCTTTACAAACTTGTGAAGTTTTATTAAAATTACCATGATAGTTCTGCCTAATTGCTCGTTGTAGGTGACTGGAATAAAATGCAGTTCAACATCATCATTAATGGAGAGCATATTTAACAGGGTGGTGGTGGGATAGGCTTGGTGAATATTATGCCAGTGTTCATTGCTGGACCACTCCACTTCCTTCCCCTATTCATATATGTAGCTTTACTAGATGTGGATTTATGGGACCTGTGATGTTGGCAGTTGCAGTTTACTGGACCAGGGATTCACAAAACACATAATCCAGTGGTGTATACACTGTCCAAATTTTGATGGAAATGCTGGTGGTGGTGGTGTTGGTGGTGATGATGGTGGTGGTGATGGTGTTGGAGACATTGTGTAACCAAGTGATACTCAGGCAGTATCAGTGGTGGTGGTTTTTGGGGTGATAGTGAATTTATAACCCAATGAAGTATGACAGGCTATCCTGCTGGTGGTGGTGGTGATAGTGATGATATTGGTATAACCCAGTGAAATATGATTATGGTAAATTTATAACCCAGGGAAATATGACAGACTATCCCGCTGGTGGTTGGGCTGGTGGTGGTGGTGGGGACTGCCATTGCCGCCAAACTGTACCTGTCACGTCGGAGAGGACCCCCACGCCTGCTGCAGGACTCCACCGTCAAGTACCCCCTGATGCTGGTTGAGAAGGAGGAGTTGACACACGACACACGTAGACTCCGCTTCAAACTGCCGTCAGCTGATCATGTCTTGGGTAGGTCTGTGTATACTGTACAGTACAGTCACAAGCCAAAATAAGTGTCCTTATTGAAGTTTTGTACCATCTAACGTACCAGTGAACCAATTACAACGCTTATCCTGTTTAACTCTTGCCGGAATTGGTTTAGCACTTTATCTGGCCATTCGAAGCAGACCTGGATACTTATTATGGCTCGTGATTGTACAGTACATAGGCAAAGTATTATCTGAGGGCAGAGGGGGCAGCCATTTATTGTGACATATTATCAGTGATGTACAGACATTTTATATTAGTGTAAATTGTTGTAGGTTGCTTGATGCCTGACAATTAAGCAGCAACACCATACTGCAAAACTCTGAGTTGGTAGCTCTCCTTGGACTGCTCGCCCACCCTTGAGTGTTTCAGGATCAGACACAAATTATTTTTATGATTCAGGAGAGGGTTGCCTTCACACAATAACACCGACTTAGTTGACTTCTATAAACAAATAATGTTTAAAAAAGCTGCATGTTCTAAGTAATGACAGTTCATAGTACAATGTCTTCATATGCATTATACTACAACAAACCATTGTATCAGGCACCATCATTATCTTTCCTAGCATATGGGTCTGCCCTAAACTTCATTTGAAAAAGAATACTGTAACTCCAGGACCATAGATCTTCTAATGTTTGCTGATGTTTGCTCACCTAGTTTATCATAGATCTCTCTCAGTATTCTGTATTTTATTTCCAGTTGATGTCTGTTTTAACCATTTATTATTATTGTCATCATTATTATTATTATTACATGTTTTGTTATTATTATAGCTCTTATTATTTAGGGTTGCCGGTGGGTCAACACATCTATGTCTCGGGTCGGATTGGGGGTCAGATTGTGGTACGCCCCTACACCCCAGTCTCAAGTGACAACACTTCTGGATATATGGAACTGGTCATCAAGGTAGGCTGTTTTTTGTTGTTGTTGTGTCATGTGTATTTTCCTCTACCCATGAATGGATGGATACTCAACTTCCCAATTGTTGACTTTTTTATTAATTTAGTGTAACTGTTTTTCTTTTCCTATTGCTTTCTTTATATCTTGAATTATATCCTGATTCATGCATATTGGGTAAGAAAGTTCTGTCCTCTATTACAAGTAATACAGGTTGTGTACTTTTTGCGCTCAGAAACAAAAATCTTGACCATTACCTGTAGAAGTCAGTGATATCATGAAGGCCTTATCTGCTTTTCATTACTTTTATATAGAATTGAAGGATGCGTTTGTCCGATGTTCCCACAAAAAGCTTATTGGGATGGTAAAGATGATATACTGTACATCACCAACCAGATTAGATTTACATAAAGTGGCAGTTAAAATTATGTATAATTCTGTCTGTGGTTGATATTACAGTACTTTGTTGCAACTTAATATTTTTATCTACTGTATCCCTTTTCATTTGTTGAGTTTGTCAAACCATTGCATGACAACCTTCCTCCCAAGTACCCAGATTTTAAGCTATCCTCAGTATTTTTGTTGACACACAAATTAAGTGACCATCCAGGCATAACCTCTTGTGCACTTCACAGTCTGGATTGGCACTTACACAACCCCATCCCACCAGCTGGCATTGCTAGGGAATTCCTGGTTGTTTGTCCTCCCTTACAGAGCATTATAGACTTTTAGTGGATTGCAGTACTTCTGTTAAATTATAATGATGAACAATGTAATGTAAGGTACAGTCTCTACCTGGAGTAGGTATCCAGCCAACCCCGACAGTACTGTATGTATAATTATATTTAGAGTACCATGAGTATTGTATATTGGTGCAAAATTAATAGAATATAACCTTGTGTAGTTGTTGTTGTTGAAGTTCCTCAAGCTGTCTGGCCGAGCAGCCCCGAGCTCCTGAGGAAGGTCATGGCCTGAACTGGGCTTTCCCACAGTGCCCTCAGAGAGTGTATGTTGTGTTGTTGGCGAGTGTGGTTGTGTGCGTTGCAGTCTTCAATAATGTGTTTAATAGAATGGGGTGCTGTGTTGCATCCCGGACAGGCATAGTTGGACCTCTCAGTTCCAAGGTAATTGGGTGCAAGAGTTTTCAGAATTTAAAAGAAGGTAGAAAAGTATCTATATATAACACTCAATTAGGGTGTGTGTGTGTCCTTGGCTAAATGTCTCCAGGGAGTCAAGACATAATGTGAGTACAGTATTCAGATAGTATATGATACAGTACAGGATGTAATATGTCTTGAACTCATAGGGTAAAATAAGAATTAATGGTATTTCAAAGGCCTAATACCTGAGAGATTGGCCACAAATGAAATACAGTACTCCTATAAATTCATGTCCTGTGTCATTAGATATGGTACTCGTCCTTTAACTTGATTCCATTCACAGTCATACCTCTGTCTATACCTTGTACCTCTTCAACCCATCCCTCCATATCATAATTTATATACTTGTTCTCAGTTTCCTTCTTAATTCTTCCACTGTGCTTTCATATGACCTTTTCATAACCCTCTTGCTTGCATTGTCCTCTTGATTTTTACAAGAAGACCTTCATTGTCTCTTGGTTAATTTAATGAACTGAGTATATATAGTTGTACTTTGTCTTCCTATCAGGTCTACTTCAAGAATGTGCACCCTAAATTTCCCGACGGTGGCAAGATGAGCCAGCACCTGGAGTCCCTGAATGTGGGTGAGACAATTGAGGTGCGGGGTCCAGCAGGGCTCCTGCAGTACATGGGCCGTGGGGTGTTCGCCATCAGGCCTGACAAGAAGTCTTCCCCAGCTCTTTTCACAGCCTCCAAGGTTAACATGATTGCTGGTGAGTCTGTGTTTGTTACCATGTTATTTGTGGCATAATGTGGATGACTGTGAAAGATTGTCACTCGTTTTTAACCCCTCGCTTATCTGTGCAAGCTTACTCATTAAGGTAAGCCTTGAGTATGCAAGGGGGTTAGGACTGAACAGTCTCTTTTCGAGAAATTTCAGTCTCCATCTTGGGCCTCTTGGCAGGTTAGGTGAGGTCAGGGAATATTGTGTGGTATCTACTTCCCTATAACACCTTTTTCATTAATTTAACTATGTGTATTGAGAGACTTAAAAATCTCCTCGAAAAAAGAAAATATCCAGGAAATTTTACTCATGCTACTACAGTACAGTATAACACAGTACTCATTTCCTCACAGGGGGAACTGGAATCACCCCAATGCTGCAACTGGTGCGTGAGGTGTGCCGTGACCCAGTCGACACCACACAGCTGGCTCTCCTCTTTGCCAACCAAACTGAGGCCGACATACTGTGCAGGGATGAACTGGAGGAGGTCAAAACCAGACATCCATCACAGTTCAAACTCTGGTACACTGTTGATCGACCCACTGATGGTGAGTATTAGTAGTAGTAGTAGTTGTAGTAATACTGTACTAGTAATGATTTCAACCCCAATTCACATTAAGGTTGTGGATGGGAGCCATAGTAAAAAAAACTCATTATGTAATCCAATAGCAAATTTTGTCATCTGTTGCTATTGCAAAAATCTGCTGGCATATCATTCAGACTGTTTCCTTGATTCTGAAGAGTGAGTATATGATGAGAAAGTTCAGTGAAGTGATTAACACTCACTTTCACCACCCCTTCAAGTAAACAAAATTCTCAGCTCCCCTGCCACAAATGTGACATCCAGAGCAGGCTCTTCTTACAGAGCAAGGAGATCTATTCCATAAAGTATGTTAAAACTCTTTAACCAACCTTAATATGTATTTTCAGCTGTAATAAAAAAAAAAATTCTTTAGTAGACCTGAACTTTGTGGATCAACTAGTAGTCAGTTGCTTAAAATAAAGCTATAAAGTTTAAGGGATAACTTTAGCAGTGCTATTAGGGCATTTTCCAACAAGCATATAGTCTTCCTCAGTAAAATATATTGTAGCACATTTACACAGGTAAATTTTATCTAAATTACAAATAGTTGGTAGAGCTTGTCTACCTTCTCTTGCTTTAGTAATAGCACTATAACCATTTTGTGGGCAGGATGGCAGTACAGCAGTGGGTTTGTGAGTGCTGAAATGATATCGGAGCATCTCTTCCCACCTGGCGAGGCCACCCTGGTATTGATGTGTGGGCCTCCACCAATGATCAACTTCGCTTGCAACCCTAACTTGGACAAACTCGGCTACATCCCAGCCACCAGATTTTCCTATTAAGTACTGTAACACTTTTGAATCCCGTGGTACTGTTGAGGAATGAACACCACCACCATCTGTTTATATCTACACTGATAGAAAATGTCTACAACTGATACCAGATAGTAAAAGATGCTTGGGATTGTCAAAGCTTATCCAAATCAGACTCAGACTGTATTAGTCAATTTCAGCTGCATATGCTTTTCATCAACTAGGGAATATCCAACTGGAGGCTCACCAATGTTAGATTAGTCCACTGCATAAAGGATCTCGGTGGAACAACCAGTAAAAAAATCCTTTAAAGCGCCTTGACACGGAGCACTTCGCGGCCAGTTTTGCTCCGGGCAAGTGCTAGCTGGCAGGAGCTGTTGGCAGGTTTCAAAGAAATATCTACAAGTGGGCAGGAGAGCACGAGCCGGCTAGCAAAACTGCCACAGCTGTTGTTTTGAAGAAAAGACAAAAGAAAAATTATTTGTATACACGTCACTGACTGGCAAGGAGAAATAATATAAGTGTTCATTGCAGACTGTGTTAGAGAATTAGGTTTTGAAGACCCGATAGCCTTAAAAGGGTTGAACAGTTTCAGCAATTACTACATCTTGTGACTCCACCCATTGAAGAAGTACACAAATTTGTCTATTTTCAACCAATCACAGGGAATGCTAAAATTCTGTTTCTGTAAATTTAATATCTGCTGTAGAAAACACATTGTAGGAGAGTTGTTTATCTGATGTTGTATTGGAGAGACAAACAGACACCCATCTACACCAATATGCAACCACTTCCTCACTCATCTACATTACCACTCTGTCATCTGCACCTACACAACCACTGGTGGTGGCTCTTTTCACTTGAGGCAAGAAAACACTGACAGCGTAGTCTTCTCAACCCGACTGGCAATCTAGCCCCAGTCACCCAAGTTTGCAGCCTGCACACTAGCCAGCTTAAAAACTTGCCTCGAATTGCCCCGTGTGAAGCCGCCTTTACTCTAGACCTGGATCTCTCACTGAGGAAGGTTACAACCATGCACTACTTTATATATGCACTCAGTGCCCAGACTATGTGGGACTTTGCTTCTGCCACATAGTACAAAGTGAGAGTTGGTGGACAAGTTAAAAAGGGGTTTTCCAAGGCTCCCCATTCAACATTTAATACTTCGCTCACCAGTTAACAAAAGAGTTCCAGAATTAATGGTATTACTGTGATTCAATGTAACCAAAAGGTTTCATTAAATGCATTTTAAAATGTCAGTTTGTCTGATAATAATTATGAGTAAGGTTAAGATACAAACTTCACTTGAAGTGGAGAGCAGCTCTGGCTTGGAATTAACCTGGCATATATCCATGTTTTGCCAAGAACTAACCACAGTTGACAGGTTCTGTGTCGCATTAGAGTTTACTGTGCTTTGTGGCTCAGCTACCACATACTGTAGGTAAAACATGAAACCATGCATTGTTTGAGGATTGAATATATCAAGAGTCTTTCTGCTAATGAGTTTGTACTATACTCTACTTTATTTTAAAGTAATTTGACACTTGCTTTATATTTTCATTAGTTATTAGAATCGCACTAACTGAGTGAAAGTGTTTTGGGAATGAGTGCTCACTAGTTTGATCATAGTGTAATGTAAATGTGAAGCAGCAGAGAACTGTGAATTATTTCAAAATCCATGTAAAACTACATTATATACTTTGACTTTGCATACTGGTCAGAATGATTGTATGAAGGCATTATTTGATAATCATTGCCACAGTAGTTGTCAGAGATTAGTTTAGCTTAAACAAGTATAGATACTGTATACAGTAATACTTTAAACAGGGTTATAAAATTGAATAATGAATTTGACAAATTTTGTGTGACTAGAAGTTGGAATTAAATTTGTAAAATTTCTGGAGTATGAACTCCACATTTCTGTCTTTTGTATAATGTCCACTGCATCAAAGATCTCCATTGGGTTGTCAAGTACATGAGTGACTGGAGAACAATTAGTGTGACCGCCTTCAAATCCTGCCATATAGGCCTACTAGATTATAAGATGGGTTGAGAAGGGTTGTAGTGAGTTGTATGAAGATAAAATGAATAATAGAACTCAGGGTTTGAATAATGAGTAAGTTGACCCATTAACATAATCCTGTATCAAGGTGCCTAGACATTATTCATTCAGTATTGCCACGTACAACTATAAGTATATGGAGTTTTGTTTATTGGCTTTTATTTTCTGCCAGTATTGAAAAATAAAAAATGGTATTGGACACAGAGGTCTTTGAATAAAAGTCTTATATGGTCACAACTTTAACACAACCTAGTAACCCTTACAGATTGAATACTTTACATTATCAGTAATATGGAAGTAAGTTTAAAATTTAATGAGATTTAGTGAAGCAGAACAGCAACATCCATTTCCCGTATTATGCCAGTCAAGGCTGGGCTGCTGTAGTCTAGTCATTTAAGGGAAGGGTGGTCAACCTATTTCCTGTGATGGCATCACGTGGGAAAAACTTCCTATAATTTTAATTTTGTTTGACTTGTACAGTGTCTCTGTTTTACTTTACTTTTGTTTGTTTTGAGTCTGGGATTGTGTATCAACAAAAGCTGTGTGTTTAGATTCATGATTTATATTTTGATAATGTACTCCCCTTAACCAGCAGTTTTTATGGACAGTATAATGTATATAATAAAGAAATGATAGTGTCGTTGTTTTTTAAGAGAATTCCTTTTAGCTGTTGTGTTTAATTGTAATAATACTGAATAGTGTTGAATGGTGTCATTAGTAAAGCAAGAGGAGTAAGAGTGCCTCCTTAGTATAATTGTGTTAATCAAGACTAGACAATTTCATGAAACCAAAAGAAATCATCCTCATTTTACAGGTTACTAGAGCAGGACAGTTATTTTCATATGCACCATGGGATGTGAATTATATATACCTACCTCGTGTAATAATGCAGCTGAAAATTCCTGTTATAGGGAAGTTTACAGTATTTAAAAGTATGTGGCAATGTCATTCAACAAAATAGTGAAAATATATTTCGCTGAATTCTGTGGGTTAGGAAAGGGGAGTGAATGTGGGTGACCCATTTCAGCGTTTTTTGCTATATATATATAATAGCCGATCAGCATGATTAATTGGCACTTAATTAAATATATACTGTACTTTGATAACATCATAACGAAAATAATTTTATTGGATATCAGCTATCTTACTTATGTGGTTATAGTGGATGTTTGTCTAAATATAAAAAAAAACTTGTAAAATTCGTGGTGGTGGTAATAAAATATGCGATTGGCGCCAATGGCCGCAATAGTGTAGGTATCAATACAACTCCACTATTTTCACTCATATCGTCGTACTTACCACTAAAGGTAAGGTTTCAACAAAATAGATATTACTGTTATCATATCAGTAAAAGGTGGCATTATATTAATCACCCATGTGTCGTAATATAGTTGACTGGAGTGTTATAATAAAAGAGGCAGTGACGGGAACCATTATTATCTACTACTACAATGCCGATAGTCAAGATCAAAATAATGTAAAAAATAGTTCAGTCAACTATTTATAGATCGTTGTTTGAATCACAGCAGTAACCAACAATGCCAAGACTTTATGTACTCTTTAACAATCTTATATAAAATCGTGTTTACTAAAATATGCAGGTACACAATTAAGGGTGAGTGTAGATATCATCAGGTGTGCACAGAGAGGCTTTATTTTTTTTTTCAAGGTTCCGTATTCAGCTTACTGTGAAAACTCGGCTATAGGTGTTGTCTGTGGTAACAAAAACATGCATATTATCAGGAGCGAATCCCAAACTGGTCATGCGTGTGTGTGGGGGGGAGGGGGGGATGATTCTTTCCATTCCATGACACTGTAAATTAAAGCTTCAGGTTTCAACTTTCACTGTATGACGTTAGCCCAAATTATGTAATCAAAGACTAATTATAGCAGATAGTTGTAAACCATTGGACGTCGGTAGTGTTTCTCTTGTTCATTATTTCCTTACATTTCCTTCGTATTTTCTTGTTCATATTTTGTTCATTATTTCCTTTCATTTCCTTCGTATTTGCTGTCCCACCTCCCACACACTAAAATTAAAGTAACTACTTCCGCAAGACTTGAAAAATTACTATTAATCTGAGAAAACAGCACATTGTAGTCTTGGGCCACAAGTGCGTTATTTTAAGGCTACTGCTGATTCCTCCAGATTTAACCACGAAACAGACTAGTAGTTCAGTATATACGAGTACGGAATCTGTTTGGTAGCATAGTTTGAAGGAATGAGTAGCCCTCAACTTCAACAACAACAGATTACCTACCCCTTTTTTAGGACTCCTGTGATGTAGTCAGAAAATTGGAGGTTAGCGAGTCCTTCAAACATTGCCACGAAACACCACCTACATTGAAGGAGCATGTTTTGTGGCATAGTCAGAAGGAATCAGAAGCGACCACATGTAGGGTTCCTTTAATAAGAGGTGATCACGTTGAATTTCCCCAGCAGCTGCACTGCATATACGTCATCCTCACTTTCCCCTCACACTCAGTTTTCTAACCAGTTTAAGGAGACAAACAGTTGCACCCAGAGTATAACAGTACGTCTGGGGTGGGGAGGGGGGGTACCTATTCTATGGCTCTACTCTTGTCAATTTAGCTTGTGTGTGTGTGTGTGCACGGTTGATGTAAGTTTAGCTGTATTTATTAGTTCGGTACTTTAATTTTAGCATTTTTTATACGAACCTTATTTTTAATTTACTTGTTTGTGCACCGTCGATATTGTATTTTATTATTATTGTTTCTTTTTCAGCCTGGAGGAAATTAAATATTTATTAAAGGACCGTTTTTTTTTTTTTTGTTTTTTTTTTAGCTAAATAGGTTTAGTTGTGTTTTCATGCAAAGTAACTTAGTTACATGGTCATAGATATAAAAATTTTCAACTTGTAGAGCTCAAAATACAGACATATGGGACAGATGTTTTGCTGAAAACTGTACATATCAAGCTGTTATGATAATGGTGAGAGGAGATATGTCAGGTGATTGTTTAGATGTGGTACGTACCGTATTACACACACATACACACACAGCGTCTAAACCTGCATTTGGAGATTGGCTGCATTGGGAGATATTACACTTACATACACAGCTTCTAAACCCGTGTAATGGGCTGCGATCGAACACATTTAAACACACACACAGAGGTCATACGTGGAAAAATTAGAGGGTTATTTCTGATTCTTCCCAACTTTGCACGAAATAGATACCCTACCATTATGTAATATTGAAGTCGTCTGTTTCCTGGTATAGATTAAAAGAATCATAAACATTAGTATTCCACCCCATGCTGTGGTCAAGGCCGTCACCCCCCCCCCCACACACACACACGTCACGACTTGCGACATGACCACCCAGCTGCAAAGAGTGAGGGAGGGAGGGACACGTGGTGAATCTTTACCAAATAAAACACCCAATATAATAATTATATTGGTAACAGTGAGGGAGGGAAGGTGCTTAATGGATGACATGGTTGGTGGCCTTTATAATTATCAACTATTGCAACTTTATATTTATTTATTTATTGATTTTATTTATTCTTTTATATTAATTTTTTTTTTTTTTTTATAGTGGATGAGTTTGTTTATGCTCTTATTTTTACTATTTATTAATTCTTCGATGCCTCCATGGTCTACGAGGAGAATAACATACACAAGATTATTATTATTATTATTATTTGGGGATTGATTTGTTCACCTGACTATGCATCAATGAGACAGATGTCCTCTAGAAGAATTTTTTTTTTCTCTTATTATCTTTACCCTGACTTGATGCGGAATAAATTACGTTCCTTTATCATTAATTAATCCGAGTGACGTACTGATGCGGACATATGAAACAGAAACATATCTGAAACGGGGCCCCTCATTGAGAATAATAAACAGAATGAGACGTTGTGTGTAGTATAGAGGCGACACGTTTTACTCATAACTCGATATTTAGTTGCAACACACACACACACACACACACACTCTCTCTCTCTCTCTCTCTCTCTCTCTCTCTCTCTCTCTCTCTCTCTCTCTCTCTTACACACACACACACTTAATCATACTGTACTAAGCATAATGTTTGTAATTTTTAGAGTAAGAGTTCAGGGTGTAATATTCCAAGAGTTTTTTTTTTTTTTTTTTTTAATAGGATGAGACGTGTGTAGAGTAGAGGCGACGCGTCCTATTCTATGCTTGGTAAGGGGCCCCGTTTGAAGTGTGTCTGTTTCATAATGTCTGCAATTGTACCTGGCAGATTTTACGACAATGTTACTCAGTGAACAGAAGTATTATTATTTTTATTTATATATAATTTGTGGATGAGTTATTATTGGTGTGGTTGAGCTGTTGTTGTTGTTGTTGTTGTTGTTGTTGTTTTCTCAGTTCAGTGGCACCTTAAGGGTAAGAGCAATACAAGGGGAGATTCTTTTGTTGGTGAATTGGAAGGTCTTTGATTCCTCCAAACTATGCCACGAAAAAACAGTTCCCCTATTAGTACCATTGAGGGCGTCTGTTTTCTTGGCAAGGCTAGGAGGAATCAGTAGCCTTCTAATTCACCAACAAGAGAATCTCCCCTTAAGGTAGTAATTCTTTTTTGGTACATTGGAGTGCCTTGATTCCTCCAAAATATGCTAGGAAACAGGACCAGAAGGGCAAAAGTAATGGTGTTCTGTTGCTTGAAATAGTTTGGAGGATTCAGTTGCTGCTCCAGATTTACCAACACAAAATTTCCCACTTAAGGAAATGTTATCAGACAAGACTCGTAATTAAGCGGGTAATACACTTTTGGCACATTACAGCGACCTGATTCCTCAAAAAAAGACCAGGAAACACGACCAGGTTAACAAAAATAATGATGGCCTGTTGTTGCTTGGCCTAGTTTGGAGGATTCAGTTGCTCCAGATTTACCAACACTATAATATCCTTTGTTATGTATACTATTTTAAGCGAAAAATTAAAGAATCTTCCTTATATTAGTTTAGGCGTATTAAAAGACTACTAAATTCCTCCAAACTATGTCAGGAAACAGACTAGCTAGTATGCGAACAGAGTTCAATAGACTAAAAGATCGGTTAAGGACCCTGTGATCGTGTATGAGACTTGGTGGCTTCTGATTCCTTCTCACTATGCCCCGAAACAAGCTCCTTCCATATAGTTGGTGTTTCGCGGCAATATTTGAAGGACTCGTTTACCTCCAATTTTCTGACTACATCACACGGTCCCTTAAATACTGCATGTAGCCTCCAATTATTTGCAGGGGAAATCTGTGCTGATGGTAAATGCTGTCTGTCTTTTTCACTTCTTCCTATTTTTCCTCTTCCACTTTTCCCACCTCTCATTCACTTCCCTCCTCTTAATCACTTCCTTCCTTTCAATCACTTCCTTCCTCTTAATCACTTCCTTCCTCTCAATCACTTCCCATGCACCTCTCAATCACTTCCTTCCTTTCAATCACTTCCTTCCTTTCAATCACTTCCTTCCTCTTAATCACTTTCTTCCTTTCAATCACTTCCTTCCTCTCAATCACTTCCCATGCACCTCTCAATCACTTCCTTCCTTTCAATCACTTCCTTCCTTTCAATCACTTCATTCCTCTCAATCACTTCCCATGCACCTCTCAATCACTTCCTTCCTTTCAATCACTTCCTTCCTCTTAATCACTTCCTTCCTTTCAATCACATCCTTCCTTTCAATCACTTCCTTCCTTTCAATCACTTCCTTCCTCTCAATCACTTCCTTCCTTTCAATCACTTCCTTCCTTTCAATCACTTCCTTCCTTTCAATCACTTCCTTCCTTTCAATCACTTCCTTCCTCTCAATCACTTCCTTTCTTTCAATCACTTCCTTCCTCTTAATCACTTCCTTCCTTTCAATCACATCCTTCCTTTCAATCACTTCCTTCCTCTTAATCACTTCCTTCCTCTTAATCACTTCCTTCCTTTCAATCACTTCCTTCCTCTTAATAACTTCCTTCCTTTTAATCACTTCCTTCCTTCCTTCCTTCCTTTTATATGACCTCGCTGTTGCGGCGCCTAATATTAATCAAACAGTGAATCAAATCCTCCTCCATTTACTCCATCCTATATTTAGAGACTATAATTATATACCTTCTCTTCCTCCTTCTACTTCGTTCTACATTTTAAGTGATAGTAAGTAATGAGAACAGATGTCTTCTTTCTCTCTTTCCCTTCCTCCTCCTTCCTTCTCCTCCCTCCTACATTTCAAGAGAGAGAGAGAGAGAGAGAGAGAGAGAGAGAGAGAGAGAGAGTTAGTGCTGAGAACAGATTCCTCCTTTCTCTCTTTCTCTTCCTCCTTTCTTCTCCTCCGTCCTACATTTCAAGAGAGAGAGAGAGAGAGAGAGAGAGAGAGAGAGAGAGAGTGGTAAGAATAAATACCTCCTTTCTCCCCTTCTCTTCCTCCTTCCTTCTCCTCCGTCCCACATTTCAAGGGGGTCTGTGTTGTGAGCCGAGTTGTGACAGGTGGTTTGTGGTGCGTTCAAAGTGTCCATATGGCGTCACTAGCACCATCCATTCTCTCTCTCTCTCTCTCTCTCTCTCTCTCTCTCTCATATTACATACATACATACACATCTTCCTTATTAGTTTATTCTCTCTCTCTCTCTCTCTCTCTCTCTCTCTCTCTCTCTCTCTCATTACATACATACATACACACATCTTCCTTACTAGTTTATTCTCTCTCTCTCTCTCTCATTACATACATACATACACACATCTTCCTTACTAGTTTATTCTCTCTCTCTCTCTCTCTCTCTCTCTCTCTCTCTCTCTCTCTCTCTCTCTTGAAATGTAGGAAGGAGGAAGAGAAGGAGAGAAAGGAGGTATTTATTTTTAGCACTCTCTCTCTCTCTCATACACACACCTTCCTCAATAGTTCTCTCTTTCTCTCACCTTCCTCATTAGTTCATTCTCTCTCTCTCTCTCTCTCTCTCTCTCTCTCTCTCTCTCTCTCTCTCTCTCTCTCTCTCTCAATTTACACACAACCACACGCACAAACATATTTCCTCCTGGCATTTCAGTTTGTGGTTTACCCTGTCATCATATTATACGGCCTTGTGCCTGAGGGAGGGGAGGAAGGAGTGGAGGGTGGGGAGGGGAGGGTGAGGAGAGTGCATGGGGAGAGGTGGGAAGGAAGGAAGGAGGGAATCAGGGTTGGGGGAGTGCATATGGGATGGAAGGAAGGAGGGTAGGGAGTGGAGGAGGGAGGAAGTGAAAGGTGCAATTGGGAGGAAAGGAAAGAGAGAAGGGTGTGGAGGAAAGGAAGGGGAGAGAGACAGAAAGAGATATTGGATGATTGGGAGATAAGGAAGGAGAGAGTGGAAGGTGGAGAGAGAAAGGAAGGAAACTGGAGGAGACTGTCTTCAGTTTGATTCACCTCTTTTCTACAAGTTGCTTTTGCTTTATGCCACAATCTGATCAGTCCCAGTTTTCCCTTCTGAATACCACTATATCATAACTGATATTATTCTAATTAACTCCAAACGATTTAATTACATCCTTACAACTACTTGCACCAATCCTCTTCCTAATATCGTCTCTAAACTTTAATTAACTCTAGACTATTTTTATACAAGTCCTGAGGGGATGACTCCTGCCAGGGGAGGGTTAGCAAGGAAGGGGGACTGACTGGGCTGAGGCCAGGAATTAGCAAACAAGTTACCCGATATCTATGCCAAAAATAGCCTAAAGTTCATACCTAGAGTACAATTAGACCGGATGAACGACTATTTTGAATAATTCACTTCACTGCACAACACACACACACACACACACACAGTATGTATATTTCCCAGCACTCCTGGGCCGATATTCACAAAACATCTTAGAGCAAATTTGGACTTGTTCGTATGTTTGCATTTCTGACCTCATCATATTGTTTCAGGTTCATATCGAAGCAGTGAATATAGTTTTGCTATTATATTTGTATGAGCTGTTGTTATGAATTCGAAGCAGTGTCGGGTACTAACTAGTCCTCGCCATGAATGAATGCTTACGAATAAAATTTTAAGTTGAGAGTGAACTTTGCTTTTGTGAATACGGGCCCAGTGGTAAAAGGCAACACAATGGGTAATCGCCATGGGGGTGCCATTTCACCCACAACAGAGCCCCCCTGAACCCTTTCTCCCTTCAGGCAGTAAAATATGGGAAACCAGAAACTGAGAGGATTATTACCCAATTAAAACACACACACACACACTCACACACATAACATACGGGCGAGCAGGAGGTAGGCAGGCTGGCACACCAACAGACGCATCACACCGTTCACGTGGGCTGCACCGTACACAACACATACAAGTAGTAGTAGTAGTATGTATGTGTGTGTCGGTACCGTGTCGCGTGTAGCTAGGCTTGTACGGTACTGTTTGTGTGTGTCGTGTGTAGGGTGGGTGTGTCGGTACTGTGTCGCGTGTAGCTAGACTTGTATTGTGTGTGTGTGTATGCGGTGGGTTTTGTGGTGTTGTATAGTGTACTGGTAGACGTGTAATGTAATGCGTCTCGTGTGTGTTGTGGTGATGTTATGTCGTGTACAGGAGTGTGTGTGTGTTAGTAACGTTCTCGCCTCATCTACGAGTTTCCAAGTTGAAGACTCGTTGCTATATGCACAAAACACAGCGGAGGAAAATGGTAGCGTCCTCTTGTAACCTCGCCAAGGACACTGGATATTGATGACCTAGCTCGATGGAAGTAATTTATATCTTCAATCCGTGTTTACAGTGTTCCGGGGTTGTGTCGTGTACAGTGAAATTTAATTGTCTCTGGTATTAATAACACATTACCTTTCATTTGTATTTATGTTTGTGATTTATCGAAAAACAAAAGTCGAGGTGAAATTCTCATGTAAGCCCAAATAAATTTTAATATTTGACTACTTAAGATTGATGTGAATAATGTAGTGATTTGACCGGTGCCGTGAAAGTCGAATACTTTTAGCATTACACAATAATGAACAAGAAATGTACACAAGTAAAAGCTTGTCCTGTGAAAAGGAATTCGATACTATCATGAAAACGATTAAGTTAATTGAGGAATTACGCGCATAATCAAGTAACAGTGCCTAATATAGTTAAAATAGTGTACTTTAGAGACACTGCACAACTATATTTTATTGAAAAGAGTACCAATATACTGAATGGTATAACAATGAAGGAGTATTTACATAGCAACGTTACAGTGGAGTGCAATCATTCGTATGTTACATAAAAAATAAAAGAAAATAGAGTAGGCTACGTGTGCATTATATAGAAGAATAGGATACAGTAGTCGTAGTGAGATATTACAGTGACAAAAAGTGCATATATTTGCAGTGATTTTACAGTGAAAAAGAAGAGTACGCAGAGTGATTATTGTATATACTGTAAGTTTAGTGAAGAACCATGAAGCTAAATAGTGAAGTCATCATATTGAGCAAAGATGTTTTTGTTGGGAGGTTAGGCTACTCATTAGGCTACTCCTTTTACATGTATAGCCTAGCGTAAGGAAACAGACAGTCACACCCGGGAGTTATTCACAGTCTTTCATCTTTATTTACGGTTTATTGATATTGTCTCTCATCCCTGTTTAAGGTTTATTGTTAATTAATTAAGGTGGGAGATGTATGTACAGTGTTAGTGGTAAATCTAGAGCAACTGATTCCTCCAAACTATTCCAAGCAACAGGCCACCATTGTTCTTGTTCATCTGGTCCTGTTTCCTGGCATACATACATACTTTGGAGGAATCAAGGAGCTCTGATGCACCACAAGTAGCCTATACTCTCCCCTGATTATTAAATTTTGAATGTCTGGGATTTTACTTTGACATAATACAGTTTAATAATTACCAAACGCCGGGGGGATAAATTACAGATGCACAAATTTACATTGGCGCTACACATGCGTCTACCAAACCGGGGTTGTTTAATCTAATGCATAATACTTTCTCTCTCTCTCTCTCTCTCTCTCAGACTATTTCCCAAGACGTAATTTTTGCAGACTGACTATTTTCCCCAAACAGGACAAGATAATGTAAATATTTGTCTGTATTTTCGTGTTTCATTCTGTTAAGTTTTCGTGTGTGTGTGTGTGTGTGGTTATTGGATTTTCATGGGTCCTGCCTACCCTTATGTTCTGTTGTCCGTCTTTTGATTGACGCCACGGCACAATATATGTATATATATATATATATATATATATATATAGCCCATTTCCCCAGATCAGATTAATGTTTTGGCCAGACAGGCTTATAGAGTGCTTAAATGGACCATCCTGATTTAGGCAATTTTCCCTGACAGACAAGTATTCAATATAATTTGTTTTTACGAGCATGTATAGGAATAGATTCAAAGTAGCTTGTTCCTGGGAAACTTCAATCTGAATTATTTTTTTATAATAAATGTCGTACGTCTTAAAGTGACAAAAAAAAAAAAAAAAAAAAAAAAAATCTTAGCATAGACCAACATCATTCAACTCTTGTATTATCTCTCAGTTACGAACACGAAACCTTTAAAATCGAAGACAAAAATGTAAAATACAAAATATTTCTTGCACACACACACACAGTCACATTTTAACCTCAATCGGTGAAAATGACATAGTTTTGAGTGTGTGGCTTGATTGCTGATCATGGTATCATTACAACGAGTGTGTGTGTTACTGACCCACTGTAGTAGGAAGGAAGTAAGGATGGGAGGGCTCAGGGATTGTTGGGATTGGTGCCAGGAGGTGCTTGAATTGAGTACGACACGTTTTCCATTCATGCTGGGGGAGGGAACGATACCAGACGCACGATACTTGGAAGGATTTATTTACACAGGTCCGAGAGTAATTTTATATCTCACTGAGCCATGAACGTGAAATACTAGGAATACATATTATGATAGACGAAATTAGATAAGTCAATAATATTCCATTCCTTAATTGATGATTATGTTTTAAATTATCAACTGGTCGTATTCCAAGTCAAACCCGAAAGACTGAAAATTACTCTAGTGCCTTTTTTTTTTTTTTTTTTTTTTCCATGATATGAAATCGAGTTAGTATGAATACGGATAAAAACTCGCAATCCGCAATCCCTAACCCACCTGAGTCGAAACCCGATCTGGACGACAGCCCACCCAAAGCCTCCATTGGTTCGAAATGTGTGTGTGGCCTCATGATGTATTGGGTGGGCTGTCATCCAGAACCGCCTGCTTCAGATCTCGGGCTTCGACTCAGGTGGGCTATATGGATTGTGGATTGCTAGAGTACAGTCGGAGGCACAAGTCCTGTCACCTCACTTGCTTCACCGAGGCACGCGATGTTCATAGACTCGAGATTATTAAGTGTAGAAAATGTGCGTATTTCTCGAGTCCATGAACACTGCTTAATTGTCTCGGTGAAGCAGGTGAGGCGACAGGACTTTTGCCATCGACTGTACAGTCACTCATAAAAATTAAGACCCCCCAGACCAGTCATCTTCTTATACTTGTGATATCGGTTCTGGTAACAGTGTACGTGACGTCAGTGATGGCGCTTGAGAGATGAAGTTGATTTGCTCGACACATTTGTAACTAATGGTAGATGAGACGATGCATAAGTTGGGATAATGTTTCGAGCAAACCAACCTTCCTCCAAACACCATCCACACCACCACCTCTGACGTCAGGTACAATGTTACCAGAACCGATATCACACGAGTTAAAAGGTGTCTTGCTTGGGGGTGTCTTTACTTTTATGAGTGACTGTACATACCTATTTTGTGAAGGAATGAGTAACTACCAACAATATTCATTACAATAGTCAACAACATAACATACACTATATCACCCCCAATACTGAGTGGAGTAGCGGGTTATAAAAATATATTATAACTAACGGCATCAACTGTTGTAGGGAAGGTAAGCACTGCACATGTTCTAGTGGCATTTGTCTTGGCAGGAAAATTTATCTTATGTCTGCCGGCCAATTTTATGAAGTTACTCCATTAGATATCTTCTCTCTTTGTTAAGGACCCTTCTGATTCCTCCTGACTATGCCACGAAACAAGCTCCTTCCATATAGGTGGTGTTTCGTGTCAATATTTGAAAGACTCGTTTATCTCCAATTTTCTGACTACATCACAGGATCCCTTAATACGGAAGAGAAAGTATGTGGAACAAGTGAGTTATTTATTATTCCCTACAACGATAGTGTAACAATTTTATCAAGTTCTTTATTTACTTTTGTACAATATGTAAATCTCAGGGGAACGTTAATAGCCGCTAACGACCATGAAGTTGCATTACATAAATGGATATTGATGGTTGATAAAGGAAGTTTTGTAATTTGAAAAAAAGGAAAATTATGGTACTGCAACAAAGAGTGTATTTTTGGTTGAGTAAATCATGTTCTATTGTTTGTCCTCTGTGATGATATAAGAATGCACAGTGATCATTTTTAAGGGGGGTAGTACGTACAGTGTTGGTAAATCTGGAGCAACTAATTCCTCCAAACTGTTCCAAGCAACAGGCCACCATTATTTATCTTATTCTGACCCTGTTTCCTGGCATACTTTGGAGGAACCATGGCGTTCTAATGTACGAAAAGTATACTATCCCCTTAAGGACCCTGTGATCGTGTATGGGAATTGGAGGCTTCTGATTCTTGCTGATTATGCCACGAAACAACCTCCTTCCTTAAAAGTGGTGTTTCGTGGCAATAGTTGAAGGAATCAGTTACCTCCACTTTTCTGACTACATCATCATAGGGTCCTTCAGTAAACACAAACTATCCCCATCACCACTGTTGCTCCACAAAGTCACCACAAGTATTGGATAATGAGACAACAATGACCAGAGAAAAACCACTAAAATGGCACATCTGTATTTTGCACCACCAAAGTATATTAGCCTATATATCTTTTTTTGTTTACTTTCTGTATTTGCCTTTAGTACAAGCCCCAACACTCTGGGGAACGTTGCCACTAAAGGCCAGCATGAAGTTATTTGTTACATGGAAATTTATAAGAGTAAATGTAGGTAAACAATCTCTGTAACGATTAATAACCATCGAAGTAAACACCCACAAACATTCTCCTTCTTCTCACTGCTGACCAAAGAAAACGTATAGTAGTTGTGGTGGAAGTTTTATTCGTCATAGAAAACGTTTAGGAGGGTCACTTCAATCTCGGTATATTTCGTTATTGATCATTATTATTGTCACTTATAGGTGTATTATTATTATTATTATTGTAGTTTATGTCCCTGTTCTCCTTTTCTTGATATTTAATACCATTATTTTCCCCTTAATTCAGTTATTAATTACACATCATAATTTCTCTACCATCAATATCCATTTATATTTAAGTAAAATGCTACCTAATTTCTTTCCTGGCATTTATCGGCATCGTTCTCTTTAGTGTTGGGGCTTGTACTAAAGGTAAATGAAGAACTTGAGAAGAAAAAGGTTGTTGCGTTTGCAAATTATCACAAAGGTGCAAAGGGCAAAAAAGTTAGATGCTACCGAATAGGAATTAAGACGGCTGCTGAAATATTGATTGACATAGAGACTGTCCTTAGGGAACGTTTGTACTGATCACAAATCCTCCAATCCTCAAAATACTAAAACCCTGGAATCCTCGAATCCCTCATCGCAAAATAATCTGTAGTCTTTCATCAATCTCTTCACAATGTTGTATATGTAAAAACTCTAGAAATTTTCATGATTACGTTGTTGTTTGGTTTACCAGCAGCCCAAAAAGAAAAAGGTTGCTGGAACGAGCCTTTGCCTTAGGAGGCTCGTGCATTATTATGTTTTAACTAATTTTAACTATGGCCTCTCCAGTCTCGTAATCAGATACAGTGTTTATCATGATGATAATACTTGGAAAAGAAATGTTCGTAAAGTGATGGTGGCGGTACACAAAAAAATGGAAAGAATGTTAAACTATATATAATTATATTTCATAGCAAAATATATACATCAGACAAAAGTGCCTCCTGGGCGCAAGTATTATTTTTCGGACAATGTAGAGGTATAAGTGCAAATTGTGAGACTGAATGAACATGTCTGAAATAATATAGATATTTTAGTAGTGGCAACAAACCTCTCTTTTGACTAGAAAGTGATTTACAGAGGAGATTCAGTAGTAATGTCAGTTCCCTACACGTGATTGGTGAATGTAGGAAAAACTTTGGGTATGACTTAACCAACAAGTTTCTAATTAATTGGTTGTCTGATCTGTTTAACACTCATCAGTGACGTCGAATGGGTGAACCAGGAGGGACACTTGACCTGACCTGACCCTGTGGGCACCCATGAAGTCACAGGTCAGGTCAGAAGGGGTCCTCTCGAGACATGGGCCAGACACTAGAAAAGGTCTACTATCAACCCCAAGTGAATTTCGTGGTGTGGCTTGGGAGGCAACACATCCTGAACATGTGGGCCCGCCTACAGACCAAGTGCCCATGTTACCGACAACAACACCATCAACGACACTCACCTTACTCCTCACGCCCATCCAGCCCATCACGCCCACCCTCACCCCACTACACCTCACTCAAGAAGGCCACCACCACCACCACCACCACCACGTCGCCCCCTAGGATCGTGAGGGGCGGCGCCGTCACGGATACACTGACGAGTGAAGTGCACCTCTACGACTGTCCTCACAATGGTTCAAGACAGATGCCCATTTGTCCCCTCTGGTGAGTACACAATTATTATATGCTTCTTTATGGTTGACATTTTGAAACCTTTATTTTTTATGTATTTATTTATTTATTTAACTTTTTTTTTTTTTCTCGAGGTTATAAATTTTTATTGGTGTGTCTGTGAGATCTTAATGTGTTTTATGTCTTCTCCTGGGATGGTCTTCATTGCAAAACAACGATGATAAATTGTAGTGTATAGAAATCACAAACGGATTGTCATAATTATAGACACCATTTACTGAAGAGCTTACCTTTATTGACAACAATGCTACTGCCTCCTCAGGTCAATGGCACGAACCTAGTAGTGATATGTTTACGAAGCTGTACAGTGAAAGAGAAAAATATCATGTGGTAATCTTTCTGTTCGATAGTCACACACAACGAACCAATTTTCTGGGCATGACTCATAATTATCCTTCATTGTCCGTCCGATAGGTTAATTAATTGGTTCTTTATCACAACTATGGTAATATGATTTAATATGTATACGAATCTGTTGCATCTAGATAGGGAAACGTTTCATCTTTGTATAACGCGTGATATAATGAAAAACAAAAAAATTAATAAATAGCGAAGACAGCAAGTAAGATTTTTCATGAAGAAGGAGGTAACGAGGGGCTGTTGAAGAAGTGAAAGCGATCGTCTCGGGGCTGAAGGGGCGTCAAAACCTTCCTTGTATTATCACTTCCATATGTTATAATAGGCACATTTCTCGCTCCCCAGTAACCAGTGAATCTGAAACACCTTGGATGTACAGTACAGTTGGCAGCATAAGTTCGCTTCATTTCCACCAGGATATATGTATGTATAGTGATGTTGCAACACATATAAATGCAAAAATGATTGATATACTTCTCATGTGGTAAATTACACATGTTGTTAGAATAGAAACTGGTTCAGAATGCAACTATCTGGTCATATTAACATTATTTAGTACGCGAATTTATGTTACCAGATGTACAGTATATGCTTATTACCGTCCACAGATGTTTGAGGTTAATTAGTTCAGGGTAATGTTTATGACCTACCCCTCGACTTTTGATGATGATAGTACAGTACCTAACACCTATAGTACAGTATATCTAACACCTATCGTACAGTACCTAACAACTATCGTTCTACTTACAAGGGGAGGGATATATTTCAATTGTCGGTTTATATGTATTTTTGTCATCCCAGTCGAAACGTCACTGACAAAAAAATAAAAATAAAAGCACCAGTGGAATCAAAATACACACTCAGTATTAGTATTTATATCCTCTTTTATACTGTCATAACTTTACACACACACACACACACACACACACACATTATCACACACACTCACACTATCACACACACTCACACACACACACACTCACACTCACACACACTATCACACACACACACACTCACTATCACACACACACACTATCACACACACTCACTATCATACACACTCACACTATCACACACACACACACACACACACACACAACCACACTATCACATACACACACACACACACACACACACACACACACACACACACACACTCACACATACACACACACTATTACACACACACACACACACCTACACACACACTGCTACAATCGTGTCTGTTGCAGGGGCCCCAAAACACGTACTGGGTATATATAATCTTGTGTGGAAAGGATCTGGTCGAACTGGTATACCAAGATAATAATAATAATAATGATAATAATAATAATGATGATAATATATAGCAAAAAAAAAAAAAAAAAAAAAGTATAGGCTCGTGTGGTGTGGTGTTCGAGGTCAGAATTTTGCCAAACACTTTTCCTTATATATATACTATTTTCATTCTGTGTCTGTGTGTCTGTCTGTGTCTAGCTAGGTCTGTTGTTTCTGTTGTCGTCTTTGTCTATGTATGTGTGTTTTCATCTCTATGTCTAGACTATGCCAGGGAACAGGACCAGATTAAGGGGGTAATTAATATATATACTTTTGGTACATTGGAGCACCTTCATTCCTCCAAAGTATGTCAGGTAATAGAACCAATGTGTAAATATAATGGCATCCTGTTGCTTGGAATAGTTTGGGGGAATCAGTTGCTCCAGAGTTACCATCAACAACTCTTTGCTATAAACCCCCTTAACAAAAATAATGGTATCCTGTTGCTTGGAATAGTTTGGAGGAATCAGTTGCTTCAGATTTACCACCACTGTACTCTCCACTTAAATAGTTTGTTATCATTGGGTTGTACGAGTACTTTCAAGTGGTAAATTAATCGTTTGGTGTTCGTCAAAGAGAAATATTGTTAGAACTCATTATCCATGGTTGAAACACGTGTTATAAGGACCCTGTGAGCGTGTATGAGAACTAGACTATGCCACGAAACAAGCTCCTTCTATATAGGTGGTCGTTTCGTGGCAATATTTGGAGGACTCGTTTACCTCCAATTTTCTGACTACATCACAGGGTCACTTAAACTGAACTGACCCTCTGGTGGTGACGACGTGCATAAACTTTCACCTCGACTGTACTGTGTATTATTCAGTCCAGTAACTGTGTTGAACTTTGAACTGTGTTGAACTGTGAACTAGTGACCCCATCCATGTATAATTCGTCAACCTGAACATTTAAACAATACAAACGCAGACACACACACACATACACGGAGACGTATATGTACACACACACATATACTCACTCACACACACACACACACACACACACACACACACACACACACACACACACACACACACACACACACACACACACACACACACACACACACACACACACACACACACACACACACACACTCACTCACTCACTCACTCACTCACTCACTCACACACACACTCATCCCCCCCCCCACACACATATACAGAAGAGGAGGGAGATGTGGAAAATACGTAGGTGAGTGCATGGAAGGGATGGAGAAATAATAAAGTGTTCAGTATAACTCTATAAAAAAAAAAAACATGGACTCTCCCATTAACCACAACACGAGTGAAAAACTTGTACCCCAGCCAGACAGACCTACCTACATCTAGATCACCTTGTCGGGAATAGTTGCCTTCGTAATGCAGAAAGGTATGTGTGTGTGTGTTAGAGAGAGAGAGAGAGAGAGAGAGAGAGAGAGAGAGAGAGAGAGAGAGAGAGAGAGAGAGAGAGAGAGAGAGAGAGAGAGAGAGAGAGAGAGTTGCCTTCGTAATGCAGAAAGGTATGTGTGTGTGTGTGTGTGAGAGAGAGAGAGAGAGAGAGAGAGAGAGAGAGAGAGAGAGAGAGAGAGAGAGAGAGAGAGTTTGTCTTCGTAATGCAGAAAGGTATGAGAGAGAGAGAGAGAGAGAGAGAGAGAGAGAGAGAGAGAGAGAGAGAGAGAGAGAGAGAGAGAGTTTGCCTTCGTAATGTAGAATGGTATACAGGAGAGAGAGAAAAAAAAAGGGAGAGAGAGAGGGGCAGATAAACAGGCAGATAACAAACAGAGACAGACAGACAGACGAAGGAAGAGAGAAAAACAAAAGACAAAACAGACAGACTGACAAAGAATGGACAGACAGAGAGACAAACATATCTACGAACACACACACACACACACACACACACACACACACACACACACACATACACACACATACATCTTTGAACCGCATGACTTGAAGTATATATATAGGGTGAGTATGTATGTATGTATGTCACACTGATTGTCACAGTCTGCTGGAGACCTGATGGACACAATCTATACATTCATTCATTCATTCATTCTCTCTCTCTCTCTCTCTCTCTCTCTCTCTCTCTCTCTCTCTCTCTCTCTCTCTCTCTGCATTACGAAGGCAATCTCTCTCTCTCTCTCTCTCTCTCTCTCTCTCTCTCTCTCTCTCTCTCTCTCTCTCTCTCTCTCTCTCTCTCTCTCAAACCTTTCTGCATTACGAAGAAAAAAAACTCACATACCTTTCTGCATTACGAAGGCAAACTCTCTCTCTCTCTCTCTCTCTCTCTCTGTATATGTTGCTATGGATATTGTATTAATTTATGACACCTGTGTTTATACATGTATCATTATCACGTGAGTATGTAAATTGATATATATATATACAGTATATATATTATTTTTGTTTCATATCTACATGTAGCTAGTATATCAACCTACTATATATACATTTTTCGGATTATTTTCAAAGTTCCAATCAAAATAAAAAAAAAAGGCATGCCATTGAAACTAGCACACATACATACATCCCTTCTCTATATTTTTTTGTAGGTGGGTAATTTTGAAGGTAATTTTAAATGATTGCGTTCAATAACAGATGTTTGACATTATAGTCTATCCAACACATGATGATTGCAGAGACCCACAATTCCTTTATTCCTTCCTTCCTTCCTTCCTTCCTTCCTTCTTAAATTCTTCTTCTTCCTTCCTTCTTTCTTAAATTCTTACTCTCCCCTCATTCCTTCCTTCCTTTCTAATTCCCTCCTCTTCCTTCCTTCCTTCCTTCCTTCCTTCCTTCCTTCTTTCTTAAATTCTTCCTCTCCCTTCATTCCTTCCTTCCTTCTTTTTTAAATTCCTCCTCTCCCTTCCTTCCTTCATTCCTTCTTTTTTACATTCCTCCTCTCCCTTCCTTCCTTCCTTCCTTCCTGAATCCCTCCTATTTCTTCCTTCCTTCCTTCCTTCTTTTTTAAATTCCTCCTCTCCCCTCCTTCCTTCCTTCCTTCCTTCTTAAATTCTTCCTCTGCCCTCCTTCCTTCATTCCTTCCTTTTTAAATTCCTCCTCTCCCTTCCTTCCTTCCTTCCTAAATCCCTCCTATTTCTTCCTTCCTTCCTTCCTTCTTTCTTAAATTCTTTCTCTCCCCTCCTTCCTTCCTTCCTTCTTAAATATCTCTTCTCCCTTCCTTCCTTCCTTCCTGTCTGCTTTCCTTCCTTTCAAATTCTACCTTTCCCCTCATTTCTTCTTTTTTCCTTCCCTTCTTTCCATTTGAATTCCACCTCTCCATGCTCAGTTTTCTACCTCCCTTTTATCATCCACCCATCTCCCATTTCCTTCTTTACACACACACACACACACACACACACACCCACAATCACATACGAGAGGTGGTTTCTTCACCCTCCCCCAGGCTACAGTCAAGGTAACTGCTAGAGAGAGAGAGAGAGAGAGAGAGAGAGAGAGAGAGAGAGAGCAATGCAACAGTAGTCAACCGTTGTACAGTGAGAGGAAAAGATATAATAAACAAGGAAGAAAAAACAGAAAGAGGGAAGGATGGAGGAAAGTCTCTCTCTCTCTCTCTCTCTCTCTCTCTCTCTCTCTCTCTCTCTCTCTCTCTCTCTAACCTCAGGCTAAGCTTTACGGGTCTCATGGCACAACAATGAGCTGCTAAACACACACACACACACACACACACACAGATAACAACAACATCGAACGCACAAACACAAACACCGCAATTCCAAACACACACACACACACACACACACACACACACACACACACACACACACACTTTGATATGTGTAGGATGTGAGTGAAAATATTGTGAGTTAGACAGACAAACAGACAGACAAACAGAGATGAAGGGAGGGAGGGAGGAAAGATAATATATACAGACAGAAATACAGACATACAGACAAACAGTAAGTGAGAAAGAAAACAAAGTGTAAACAGACAGACATACACACAGACATACAGAGAGGGATTAAGTAAAACACAAACAGACAGACAGACACACAGACAGACAGAAAGTGAAAAAGGAGGCGAAACACACACACACACACACACACACACACACACACACACACACACACACACACACAGGCAGATAGGGAGGAAACAAAACATGAACAGACAGACAGACAGACAGACAGACAGACAGACAGACAGACAGAAAGTGAGTGTGGAATCAAAGCACAAACACACAGACTGACAGATAGACAGACGTACAATGAGAGAGAAAGCATAATACAGACAGACGGATAGTAGACAGATAGATAGGCAGACAGAAAGAAAGGTCGGGAAAGAGAAAGGGGACAGACAGACAGAAAAGAAGTATGAGACAGCTAGATAAATAGATAGGCATGCAGAGTTAAAACAAAAGAGACAGACAGACAGACAGGTGACAGATAGATAGATAGATAGATAGATAGATAGATAGATAGATAGTTGCGTTATAGACATAGATAAATACATAAACAACATACGGTATATATTATTTTACGTTACATAGGAAACGGGTTTATTTGGCCTTAATACAAAACTGTTAATTGTATATATGAAAAACACATTGTATTATTTTGAGTAAAGGACAGCTAAGAAAATAATGACACACACACACACACACACACACACACACACACACACACACACACACACACACACACACACACACACATACAGAGAGAGAGAGAGAGAGAGAGAGAGAGAGAGAGAGAGAGAGAGAGAGAGAACCAGTGATAGTCACGAACCACCCCTGGGAACCTCACTCACTCACCTGGCTCACCTTCACCTACACACACACACACACACACACACACACACACACACACACACACACACACACCCACACACTCTCAGAATTATCATTATCTCCACCTTCTCATTTTCTACATTTAAGTGGTGGTGGGCGTTTTCTGGAGTAAAAGAAAGACGAGATTAAAATTCAGTAAGATAAAAGTAAAATGGGCAACACTCACTTTAATTGGGTTCCTTTTTTCATGCCCCTGACATTCTCATTTCTCTATGCACTCTGAGTATCACACCCACATCAAACACCCAAGTCGCTTCATAACACTTACTGTTTGTCTGTATGTCTGTATTTCTGTCTGTATATATTTTCTTTCCTCCCTCCCTCCCTCCCTCTCTGTCTATCTGTGTGTATGTCTGTTTGTCTGTCTAACTCACAATATTCTCACTCACATCCTTGTTACATTGGAGTGCCTTGATTCCTCCAAAGTATATATGCCAGGAAGCAGGACCAGATGAGCAAAAATAATGGTGGTGTTCTGTTGCTTGGATGGAATAGTTTGGAGGATTCAGTTGCTCCAGATTTACCAACACAAAATTTCCCCCTTTTAATGAGAGGAGGGTTTTCGTGAGCTGTTTTTGGAGAATTATATACGAATTATCAAACTAGACATTTATACTGTATCCCAACCAACAAATTTTTTCCACTCAATTCTACCATTTACTAATTATTTCGCGTTTTTTACCCAATTATTCACTCTCTTCGTTAATTTCTTCTACCCTTCGTCCCGTCTCCTTCGTCCATCATCGTCACTTTCAATTATTACCATTGTCAACCACCTTGGCTTCATTTTTACTCTCCTAATTAAAGTGAGATTCTCTTGTTTGGTAATTTTGAAGGCTACTGATTCCTCCAAGCTATGCCAGAAAACAGACGCGCTCAATGGTACTAATAGGGGGATTTGTTTTGTGGCATAGTTTGGAGGAATCACAGACTTTCCAATTCACCAACAAGAGAATCTCCACTTAATAACATGGCCTTATCATCACAGTGGGCAGTCTTACCCTTTTTTTGCCTTCAGTGACTTTCTTCTAATTCCGCACGTTTCACGAATTTCACTCTCTCTCTGGGCCAGATTAACAATAACACTGCATGGTGGTCCTGTTGCTTGGAATAGTTTTGAAGATTTAGTTTGCTCCAGAATTATCAACACTGTACTATGCCCCTTTATCAATGTTTGGGATATACCCTCACATCCCTTTTATTTCCTCTGTGGTTGGGTGTCAGTTCGTAAATCGTGACGTGTTAGTGTGTGTGTGTGTGTGTGTGTGTGTGGGTAGGAGTTGACCTCATGTATGGGCCTTGGTAACAGGATTCACGAAGCCTATATATCTAAAATCGGATGAGTTAAAAAGAAAAATAATAATAAATAAATCAATAATCAGCATCCCCTCCTCATGCGTGGAATTCTCGCCCTACTCTACACTTGTAACATTATCGTGGTGTGATAGGTGTGTAATTTGTGATAGTGAAAGTAAAGTAAACAGTCTTGACCAAAAGGTATCTATCTCTTCCCTTCTATATACCTACCTACCTGTCTGTCTAACTAACACCTGGTTCCATGGACAACACACACACCACACCACACCACACCGTCTGTTGTCTATAGTGTCTCATCGCCCCCTTCTCTTCCCCATGCACCCTAAGCCTCCTCATCACCCCCTTCTCTTCCCCACCTTACGCCTCCATCGTCCCCTTCTCTTTTCCATTTACACCCCACCCCACTTCATCCTCGAACTCTTCCTCTTTCGCTACCCCATGCACCCCTCCTCGCCTTCTTCTCTTCCTCATCTCACTCCACTCCTCCTCATGCATCCCCCTTCTCTTCCCCATCCCACGCCCCATTGTCCTATCCTCTTCCCAGTCCCATACACCCCACAACACCTTACCTCGTCCCTCTCTCTCCTCCATCCCACTCAACTCTCCCCCTTCTCTTCCCCATCCCACTCCCCTCATCCCCCTTCTCTTCCCCACCCACCTTTCCCCCTTCTCTTCCCATCCCACCCCATCTCACTCCACTTCTCCCCCTTCTCTTCCCCATCCCACCACATCTCACCCCTTTCTCTTCCCCATCCCACTCCCCTCATCCCCCCCTTCTCTTCCCCATCCCACTCCCCCTCACCCCCCTTCTCTTCACCACCCCACTCCCCCTCACCCCCCTTCCCTTCACCACCCCACCCCACCTCACCCCACTTCTCTTCACCACCCAACCCCACCCACCCCACACTGCCCTTCCCTTCACATGCACTCAACCGCACCGTGAGCACTCTTAGTCATTTTAACTTTTCCTCATTTCCTTAATGTTTTTCCTTCTCATTTTTCTTCCCTCACTTTCCTCTGTATTTTCCTCCATAATTAACGGCACCGCTGTTGCCATAGAATTCATTTTTTTTTTTTTTTTTTTTACCTTTAAACAGATTATTGCATTTACAGTTTTTGTATTATTTTTTCAGAACAATATTGACCCAGGCTTGTCGACTATTCAGAGATCCGTAATTATTAAGGGAAGAATTTGTTTTGTAGCACAGGTTGGGGAAAACAGTAACCTAACCTTCCCAATTAACTAACACGAGGATAAACCCACTTCAGAATATTGACTGATTGATAAATATTAGGTGCCGCAACAGCGAGGTCATATAGCTCCCCCTTTCAGAAGAGTAAAGGGTTAGGTAATGACGATGACTTCTACTATGGCTACATGTGGTGTTTGTGGAACCATCGTACAAGTCATTGTTATTTCCTAGTCCATGCTATTTTCATATTTTGTCAACCTGTAGTGCAGTGCTAGTGTTATTTTGTATACATGCTTGCGCGCGTGTGTGTGTGTGTGTGGATTTGCATAATGTGCCTGTGGATTTGCACAATGTGTATGTGGAATTGCATAATGTGTGTGAGTGAGTAGGGGTTACATGAGTGTGCAATGGTATGTGTAAATATGTGTACGTAACATCTGATGGTCGTGAGAAAAGAGAATGAAAAATCAGTCAGTCAGTCAAGTCAGTCAGTCGTTCTTTGAGGAGTAAAACAAAATCAGTCTGAAGTTTCCTGTATAAAAAGTCAACTACTAATAATAATTCACTTTCACTGCCTCTCTCTGTTGTCTATGAAGAAGAGGATACACTGCAACTCGTTCCTATGTGTATATTTTTGATTAAGGGTCCCTGTGATGGTGTCAGAAAATTGAAGGTAAATGAGTCCTTCAAATATTGCCACGAAACACTACCTATAGGCTATATGGAAATAAGGAGTTTGTTTCGTGGCATTGTAAGGAGGAATCAGAAGCCTTCAATTCTCATACATAATCACAG
>JAWQEG010003845.1:80000-87198 GCA_033782935.1 Petrolisthes cinctipes | reverse complement strand
TCTCTTTATGGTAGTGATGGAATTGGTCCTCCTGTTACCGTACCTGATAATTAAGTTGCTACTACAAAAGGAATCTTGTTGATGAGAGTAAGTGTCAGTAATAATGTTAGTGAAAAATCTAAATTAAACACGAAAACATCATAGTAATAATGTTAGTGAAAATCTAAATTAAACACGAAAACATCATAGTAATAATGTTAGTGAAAAATCTAAATTAAACACGAAAACATCATAGTAATTATGTTAGTGAAAAATCTAAATTAAACACGAAAACATCATAGTAATAATGTTAGTGAAAAATCTAAATTAAACACGAAAACATCATAGTAATAATGTTAGTGAAAAATCTAAATTAAACACGAAAACATCATCGATTGGTGGATATCCCCTGGTGGAATAATTTAATCGGTAAACTTATCATAGGAGAGGCTCAATTTGATAACTACTGCTATGTGCATTGACATCCCTCCTTTTCTTTCCATTTTCTCCTTCCTCTCCGAACTTTCTATTCCCTCAGCCTTTTGTTACATACACCTAATTTCTTTCCTTCTGTCTCCCCTTTTGCTCCAAGTGTTTGTGTGTGTGTGTATCTCTCTCTCTCTCTCTCTCTCTCTCTCTCTCTCTCTCTCTCTCTCTCTCTCTCTCTCTCTCTCTCTCTCTCTCTCTCTCTCTCTCTCTCTCTCGTCCTCATATTTTTTTCTTTCCTTCTATCTCCCCCTTCACCGTCTCCATCTCATCCTTTTCCTTTCTGTCTTTTACCACCTCTTTCACCTATACACACACAAGTAGATAGCAAGAATCGACAACGGGTTACAGTGTCGTTGTTGGTGTTTCGTTGTTGTTGTCATCTGGGGTAGCGTTGTGTTGGCGCCTTCTCTTCCTCCTCCTCTTCCTCAAACCACCCACCCACCCACCATTCCTCCTCCTCCTCTCCCTCTCCACCCACCACCAACTCTTCCTCCTCCTCCTCCTCCACCTTCCAACCCACCAATCCACTTCTTCCTCCTTCCAACCCACCACCACCAACACCAATCTTTTTTATTGCATGGGATAGTCGGGCCTCTCTGTCTAGTCACTCAGGCCCTCCCTTTCTCTTCGACGTGTTGTTTTTTTCACAGCGTCAGTCTTCTCTTGTGTCTTTTTCCTACAGTACGAAAAGATGGTATCCCTACTTTCTTCTTTCTTTCATTTCTGTTTGGCATCTTTCTGTCTTCCGTTCATTCTCTATGTATTAATATTTTCATTCACTTTTTTCCTTCTTTCCACAACTTCTCACTCCTTCATTAATTCATTCGTGATTTCTTTTCCTACCTCCTTGAATCATGCCTTTCTTAACACCCATCCACCCCACTCGTTCGTTCATTTCCTTCCAACGTTGCTTCTCCTCTCTTCTCCTCCCACTTTGCCTCCCTACCTCACTCACTCCCACGTTGCCTGTCGCTGGTTCTGGTTCCCTGTCTCGTCTCGTCTCGTCTACTCCCTCATCCCTCTCCCTGCCCCTCCCATGCAGCAAACCAGTGTCATTGTCATTTCTGGTCAGTGTGGTATACGATTTGCCCATCCAGTATGTTGCAATCTCAGCCAAGAGCGTATTTTTATATTGTGTCAGTATCAGGTGTGTCGTCCATGTGTGAGGCCCGGTGTGTCATCTATGTGTCAGCTGTACAAAGGCATATACTTATGTACTGTATAGGCCTTGAGCTTCGATGTTGTCAGTTGTGTGTACCAGTCAGGATGTGTTAATCTGAAGGCCCTTTTTAATCTGTTATATACGTGTGTAAAATTAGATGTACCGGTATCTACTAAAGGTGTCAAATGTGTGTGGTGTATCAGTCAAATGTTCCAGCTGAAATGTCAGCTATAAACCAGTAATGTCAGCCAAGTATGCCAGCCAAAAGTGTCAGCCGTAGACAGTAGTGTCAACCAAATGTTCCAGCTAAGAATTTTTGTCAGCTGTTGGCCAGGTGTGTGAGCCAGACGAGTGAGTGAGAGGGCCATGTTAGTGTGCGAAGGCCAGTGGCGGGGTTTACGGAGTGGAGATATGTATGTATGTATGTCTCTATATGTGACAGTGATGGTGGTGGGGGTGGTGGAGTTGGACATACAGACACACAGCCATATGGAGGGAGGCCAGTTCCACCACCACCTATTGTTTGGCACGCTAGGCTGGTCTCGTTGTGTAAAATGAATGTGTGTGAGAGAGAGAGAGAGAGAGAGAGAGAGAGAGAGAGAGAGAGAGAGAGAGAGAGAGAGAGAGAGAGAGAGAGAGGAGAGAGAGAGAGAGATAGATAGATAGATAGAGAGAGAGAGAGAGAGAGAGAGAGAGAGAGAGAGAGAGAGAGAGGAGAGAGAGAGAGAGAGAGAGAGAGAGAGAGAGAGAGAGAGAGAGAGAGAGAAAGTAAAGGTAAAGGAACCACTGATGTCCTCGTCTGTGAAGGAAAAAAGTGTGAGAAGTGATATATATGGTGTTTTGGTTTAAATAGGGGTACGCTAAGGCCAGTTGTACAGTGATGGAGGTCAGTTATATACGCTGTATCTTTGCTCAGCGGTGTTGAAGGTAATGTGTGGGTGTTATGTGTGTGGGAGAGAAAGCAAGAGCAGGTTTATATATACGTACATGCAAATTTATCTCATGTGTAACCGCTTGCAAAGATGGTTACCGCAAAGGGCTAAAAAAAATTCAGTTTATACAGTTCTTTACACACACACACACACACACACACACACACACACACACACACACACATACATATGTACTGTATGTTGCAAGGTCATTTATTTTTGCATTTCTTTACACATTTAAATACCTTTGAATTTTAATATATCAACATTACTGTTCACATGTTCATAATACTGTACAAAAGTTTACATTTCTGTACACACAGTACATTTACTTTTCCATTTCTCAACATAACTGTAGTATTCGTACTTCTTGTTCAGATTACGTTATATGTGATATCTAGATCGGACCATTCTGAACCACACACGTTGCATTAAAAATTATATCTGATTTACACTCAGGGTTCGTCATTCTTGATTTTGAAATCCGAACGACCCAACACCAAGCGTTCAGAATGTAATAATAGCAGATGTGAAGCGAAAGACGACTGTATGTCATGCTGGACCTCACACGTGCATCACCAATGAAGGTTGTGTGTGTGTGTGTGTGAGTGGTAGATGGATAATGGACTGTCTTGTGCACGTATAACTCGCACTGTAGTTATGCACTCGTATTTCGTACTGGAATTTCATTGTACACGCATAACTCTTACGTACATAACGGTATAATAGACGAATAACGAATAAGGTGTATTAGTGTAGTCGTATAGTGAAGAAGGTTGGACCAAACGTAGAGTCACTCACGGGTACCTAAACATTTGATTCCTTCTGCGTTAGAAATGAAATGAGTGTTACGTTACAGTGCTGCAAGATCAAACAAACGTCAGAATCACAGAACACTGGTGGACTTTAAACGTGTCTGTCATGTACAGTAAATCTAATTAAAATAGAACTGTAACTGTGTGTGTGTGTGTGTGTGTGTGCATTCATCTTAGTGTGTGTGCATTCATCTTTGTGTATGTATGTGTATGTGTGTGTGTGTGTGTGTGTGCATTCATCTTTGTGTATGTGTATGTTTGTGTGTGTGTATGTGTTGTGGTCGTCGCTCTACAAGTCAAGTAACGGTCACTCAGATATTGTACACTCCACTTTTTACTTCCAGCCAGCCTCTCCCTCCCTCCCTTCCTTCTTCTAGTGCATTGTATTACATCGCCAGGCCTACAGTGGCTCTCACGGCTTGGGAAGGTCTTTATATAGTGTGGGGAGGGAATACTGCCCAGGGGATGGATATGTAAACATCTTTCTTCACACATTCTTCTCGTTTCCCACAATCTCACACCAGTCTTTCGGAACAACACAGCACACTTTTCTCTCGTATGTGTACAATCTTTAACTTTAGCCTTTACTGTTCCATTTCCCCTTTTTTTTTTTGTATATCATCCTCGTCCCTTGCAACCTCACACATACAACACAACACAACACAACAACAACTCTTTGTCTGCACCCCTTACAATTCCACACCAACCTCACACACAACACAACACAACACACATTGTTGTTTTTTTTCTATCCATCTTCTGTAGCCTGGTTTATCCATCTTCTTTAGCCTGGCCCTGTGTGTACTATTGGCATGTAAATATTGGTAGCCGGCCATGGGCTCATCCCAGGCCCGGCCACCCTTCACGGGGGGGGTTAAGGGCTTCAATGTTGGCTTGTTGTGGTCAGCTGCTAGGGTGTCAAAACTAACTGGCCTGGGTACTGCTGAAGGAGGTGGGTATCCTGCTGGGGGATAAGCAGTGGGGTGGGGTGGGGTGAGGAAGGGACAGTAGAATATACGGGGTAGTGTAAATCAGGAACTGAAAGGGGACTGTATGATCGAGGGCAATAGTTCTAAGGCCTATTTGGAAACTATAGCAAATCTCTGAACCCCAAGCCGTTGTGTTTACTTCTTTGGTATCTTATTTTGGGTTTTGTACAGAAGTGGACAATATAGAGGTGTTACTGAGGCTAACAAACGACAATTTTATTCATTTATTGTTAAGGTGTATCCTTTCTAACAATTCGCAATCATATGGAGCTGAGATTTAAAGAGCTGATGGCATGTGTGTTTAGGTTTATTAGAGGAAGGAATCAGCGTTGGGCCAAGGTAGTCACTGTATGTAGGAGGAGGTCATGGGAAGCTTGTATCAGTGTGTGTGTGTGTGTGTGTGTGGTGTGTGTGTGTGTGTGTGTGTGTGTGTGTTTAGCACCCTTTCATAATTATGCCCTGTACCCAGTTACCTTGTAGGAGAGTGTGAGTGATGATGGAGTGGGGGCTAATAACAATGGTATAGTAGTAGGAGGAGGAGCACCAGTTTTTAACCCAGGAATAAAAGGGCAAGGAGGAGTGGTCAGTAGGAAGGGTTGGGGTGAGAGAAGGGCAAAGAGGACATGCAACGTGAGAATCTCATGCCTTGTTGGCCTACCCTGTCAGTCAACACCACTCTCTGTTTACAGGAGGGGGTCACTGAGGCGAGAAGGGGAAAGGAATACCAATGTGAAGGGCGAGGATGATTGAGGTAGTAAAAAGGAAGAGACTACAAAACCAACTTATTACTGAAGAGAGGAGGGCGAAAAGAATATGAATATAAATGTGACGACTTGAGGGACTATTTTTGAGATAGTTGGTTGAAAGAATAGAAATGGAGGACGTGAGGGAGAGTAACGAGAGTAAGAGGGGCGTGGAAGACCATCTAACACTTAGAGTGCAACAGGGAGGGTCACTGACGAGAGAAAGGAGGGGAAGGAAAACGATTATGAAGGATGACGAATGGAAGGAGGGATGCTGTGAAATAGGGGTTGAGCAAGAGAAAGGGGGTAGAAAGAGGAAGGGACATGTAAGAAAAAAATGAATAGGGGGACATGACCCACTAACACCACTGACAACATCACAAACTCATAGGAAGGATCATCTTGAATAAAAATGAAAACAAAATACAAATCATGATACAGACATAGAGAGACATAGAGAAGCAAGCGATAAAGAAGAGAGGAAGAAGTGGACGAGGGAATAAATGGGAAGGGGGGAAGAGGACAGACTGGACAAGGGCGTATGGTATGGGACAAGATCAGTGCTGTGTGTGTAAAGGTTCAGTCATGTGTAAATATTAACAACATGGCACTGTGATACTTCTCTGTCCAGTCTCAGTAGGTGGTGGGTGACTTTGTGGGTCTTGCTTCCTTGGACGTGGTTTTATTGATGGATGTCATTAATCGTAGCCAACATTTACTATAATTAACCTTTTTCATGTTGTTATTGTAATCTATACGATAATTTAGTTTGGGTGATGCATAGCAAGAACCGGTATATCTGAGATGAAAGTAACAGTATTAAGTAGAGTACAGAGGATGTTAAGAGAAGGGGAATTGTAAGGAAGCTGGGGACTAAAATGCAGCCACGAAACAAACCAACGAGTATCTCAATATCATCTTATTACTATTTACGCACTGTTGAATCCTAACCCACTACCCTTGTCCGATACTGGCCCGGTTCCCACGAGATGAGCCGAGGATAAGGACCATTAGTTGGGCCAATACAGTAGTCGTGTTGAGGTGGCCACTGGGGTTGTGTCTGGACTCTGGACTGCCTGTTGCGAGGAACCCACATTAAGGCGGCGTCATGCTGGACAAACATACCCCCAGTTTTTTTGCTCTCCACTTCCTCTGTCCAACACCAACAACCCTTATTTATTCACAACAATACTATGCACCTTTAGACGCCAACATGCATTACTCAACAAGCTAACAAACCTTTTTGCACATTTCTGCACTTCTACATATCCTTACACACGTAGGCTACATTTTAATTCACCCTTATACCCTTAGATACATTGACGACACTCGCTTTTAGTTTTAGAGGTGTTGATGTGGATTTGAGACGAGTTTGAAGAGCATTGACTGGGATATGTATGACCCGTGTGAGTTTTAATTAAGCAGCGGAGTTTCCAGGCAGATGCATTACTGTTTATTGTAAGGGAAGACAGAGGGTGAGGATATAACGTTATGTAAGTAGCACAGTTTCCAAGCAGAGTCATTATTGTCTAGTGTTGGAGAAGACATAATGGGTTAGGATGTTTGGAAGACATAAAGGGATATAACGTTATGTAAGTGGGTGAGTGAGGAGAGGCGGGAATAGAGTGTGGCGGCCCCGTTACCAATGACCACAAACCTGCAGACGCACAGTCACGCTTCTGCCGCCTCTCTCAGAACACATACTAGCACGCTGACACTCACACTTACTCCTGCATGGGTTACTTGTCTGAGAACGCACACAAGCACTCTGACACCTCCCCCCCCCCTCCTCCCTCTACACACACACACACATTCATAATTATATTATTGGTAGTCATACATTACTCATTTTTGTTTGTCAACCCTCCAGTTAGTACTTAATAGTTAACCCCGAAGGTAATCCCTCCAAGAAGTTAGTTTCGTTTTGCTTCACCCGGATGATTAGGACGGACAGATGAATCTTTAGTCTCTTGCTTTTAGTATTTAAACCAAAGTTACTTAAATGTCAATACAACAGATGGGGGGAACCCGGTTTTCATATTCCGTCATGCACAACCTTTAGCAAAAAACAACAAAATTTCCTTCACGA
>JAWQEG010003845.1:0-75000 GCA_033782935.1 Petrolisthes cinctipes | reverse complement strand
CCCCACACTTTCCACTGTAGACAGCTCCCACTCCTAGACAGAACCCATCCACCCACCTCCCTTACCCACCCACCCACGTGTGTTGGATCCAGAGTTGGCAACACCGCGTCACATTCTTCCTTGTCCAGGGTCGTGCGTGACGTCACGTCCGGTCATAACAGTCAGTTTTATCACTCACGAAGAAAGATGGAGCTCGTTGATTCTCCCGTCTTCCCTGTTATGGTCTTTGTAATTGTCCACCTAAATATTTGCAGTGCTAAAATGTTGTAGTGTAAGTACTGTACCTTCATATGATTCATTATTATCCTCGTTTTATTGTGCCCTAGAATAGAAAGTAAAGTGCGTTGGACTGAACTTTATTGAAGAAGAGTAACAGCCATGAACTATAATTCCTTCCTAGCAAGTACAGTAGAGACAAAAAACATATGTGGTTAGTCAGTCACTCAGCCACACGAGCTGGCTACTCTGTGTTTGCACTGTAGTGGTCTTTTTGTAACCTCATGTCACGTTTTCTCTTCGCACTTTTGTTTGCCGCTACAATCATATACATCTTTTACTTCATATTTAATCTCCTGCTTTTACCGCCTACTTTCATGCACGCAAGTTTCATCAGTAACATCTTGAGTGCTTCTTTTATGTTGGTGTTGAATTTTCTGCACCTGTATCATAATTTCACGAGTCGACGTAGTTTTTTTACACTTGGCTTCGTATGTCGACGTTTTTCACGAACATTGTCTGTTGTTTAAGCTTTCCCTCCCTTCATCACGTTTTCTTTTCACATAGGCTACCTACATTATTCTCGTATCGTATTTATGTAATTCTTCAGTTGTTGGTTTTGAAATGGATATGTGTGTGTGTGTGCTCACGTTTTCATCAAGTCTGTCTATCTCTTAATTATCACTGCGTCACCAACAAAATACAGGCAGCTTTCACCTTGGGGTTACAGTCATCTTCCCGCATTTGTTTTTCTGCTGGATATTCTGCAAGTGTGTGTGTGTGTTCCCACACTCTCGTGCGTTTTCTCCTGACAATTTCATTTCTCTTTTTCCCTCTAAACCATAATATAACACTTCTTGTATACAAACCTTTGCTTCTTTTTTTCACTTACGCCTGATTTGATTTATTTATTTATTTATTTTAACTGTATCTGTATTTTCCCAACATAAATAAAGGTTGATTTTTTTCAGTGTTATTTTCCATATTAGATGAAGGTTAAGTGCGTAACCAAAAATCCCACGTGTGAGTTTCATCCATACAGGTTTTTCCATCAGACTCCCTTTACGCTTGACTTCGTTTTAAGTTTGCCTGTTGATGCTGTTTCTTGTAAATGTTCTTGTATACTGTTATTAATTTTTCCCCTCCACTATTCTTCAGTTATAGTTTCTTTTTATAGTATATATATTTTTATTGTATTTGTTTATTCATTTATATATATATAATTTTTTGGGGTGGGGGGAGGGGGGATATGCTTTCCGTCTCGTCTTTGTAGCTACATAAGTTTCATGGTCCAATAGTGGCTCCGGTCATTACCAACACACACACACACACACACACACACACACACACACACACACACACACACACACACACATGTACTTACATACGTTAGTGTCACGCTTTTGAATCTTTTGTATGTATGTATATACACAATATGTATGTGACGTGTAAAACGAACCCTTTGACTGCATACAACTTTCACCTAGAGGTTGGCTATGGATGTTCTTCAAGGATTGTTTTTGTGTTGGACAAAATGTTGCCATGAAGAGTGGGAGGGAGAGAGGGACACTCAAGGCTGCAGGGTGTCAGAGTTAGTTTTGTGGCTGGCTGGTTGGTTGGCGCCGAAAATGGTTTATAATGATGAGGGAGACACAGGAGAGGTAGAGCACACTGACACTTCCTTCCTTCCTTCCTGTGAGTGAAATAATCGGTTGTTTACATAGATTGTAATCTATAAATAGGGAAATAGTAGCTGGTAATATCTTCCTGTTACTGGTTTGTTTGGGTAATGTACACAGTGACGGCAGAAATGTAGAGGTGCAATGATGAGTTCATACTGCTGTCTAATTTGTGATGAGGATGCATATTTCTTTTCTGAATGTCTATGTTGTTCACTTTCCACAGCCTGTTTCCTGTGTAAGATAAAGAGTCTTACAAGACATTGAACTTACTCACCAGAGTTTGTCTTACTCAAACATACAGCCTGGCCACTCCCCCTCACCGTGACGTGATAATTTTTTCTTGTGCTATATTCAGAGGTTTTGTAAGGAATACCAAGTGTTGACACAATCAGCAACTTAGTTACAGATTGTGTGGTAATGTATAGGATTCTGCACCAGGGTCAAGTGGTGTTGTGATTGCAAGTTTATAAACATTTAGGCTCATGTGACGGGATTCAGACATCTAAAGGTTCCTGCTGACATATTCAACCAGACACCATTTAGTTACAAAACTATTTAAGCAGAATGTAATATCAGGTAACTAAAATATTTCACTGGAATGGATGATAAACTCACGTGTGCGTCATTCAGACCTGAGTGTTCACATCAGTGGATTCATTCGTCATCTGTTGAGGTTGCTAGTGCATGCACCTTGCAACATTCCATAGTGTTGTTTGCAACTCATCATTATCAGACGGCCTTGCAGTTGATAACAATTGGTAGCGTATAGACTTCCTGTGGTCACTCCTTGCTCACTTCCTCTCCTCACAACAGTACTGGACATGTATAGTTACCCTACAGACAATACTTCCTTTACATTCCATACGAATACTTCACCTCAGATAAAGCAGATTACACAGGCTTTTGGTGGCAGTCAACACGACATTCTTTCCTTAAGTGTGCAGTCACCATCAAAAGCTTTGACCTACCACATACCTGAAACAGGAAAATTAGGTCATAAATGAGTGACTCGATAAACAATCACTGTACTTACCATTATATTTATGAAAGAATAATTAAACAAACATTTCACTAGTACATTTAATCTACACACACTGCACTTTCCATAGGTGCTAGTCATATTTTCTGACGTCAATACTTTGTTATTGATGTATGGTGGTGAGTGGCTGGTGTGGTCAAGCAACAGGTGTTACTCTATATAAGGATGTTATCTGCCATATTGCCAACAGTATCCAAGCAACAGTGGAGGGGAGTACACGCCAAATTGAAGTGATCGTGTAGAGAGTCAAGGTTATCGTTTGTGTGTGTGTGTGTGTGTGTGTGTGCGTGCGTGTGTGTGTGTTATTAAGGTCTGACTTCAATACAGTAATGCCAGCAAAACAAGAAGCATAAGGTCTGACCAGAAAACTATAAATTCGATAATGCACTACTCATAATAATCTCGCGGTCTGTATTATTATTATTTTGTGTATACTGATATATATATACATTATGTGTGTTTTCTCGCGTGGTTGAATATGTCCATTGTTCTCGGTGCGCCAATAGAATTACCGACAATAAATCATTACCATTTTCACCAATTGAGTGTATTGTAGCGAGGCAGCTACAGTCAGTCTGTTCCTTTCCTTGAGTTTCTCAATAGTCAGATTCTCTTTAGTAAGTCATAATATTTCTCTTTTCTTCTCAATCTATTATTTCTTTTGTAAGGACGGAAAGACTGTTTGGTGACTAGTCTACTGGTTTATTCACAAAAACAACGCGATATATATAGGGACATACAGATCAAAGAGATATTGTGGTGTATGGTAGATGTCAGGTGCCACAGTATTATAAGGGAGTAGAGGAGGTATAAACATATATTTTGTAAGTAAACCTGAACCATTCTTAGGGAGGTGAGTGAGTGAGTGAGTGAGTCAAGTAAACACAAGGAGGAAAGGGAGAGGTGACTGAAGGCAAGAATATTGAAAATTTGAGACTGGGTGTTTGTGTTTTAGAGGAAACATAGACACGAGTTGGTGTGCTGGTGTGGAAAGAACGCTGTAAACAAATAATCTGGTGTGGAGGAGGAAAAGTGTAAACAGTCCATTGTGGTGGAGGAAAAGTAAACAAATACTCTAGTGTGGAGAAAAAGTGTAAACAAAAATTCTGGTGTGGAGGAAAAAGTATAAACAAAGACTCAGCTGTGGAGAACAGACTGGAATTATTTGGAAGTCAGGTGAGGAGGCTAATAAAAAAAAAAAAAATGTATTGTACTGAAGGAAACTATGTACGGTAAACTCTGATATGGAGGAAGGAAACGTGTTAGTTAAGAACAGTGTATGGAATAATGAAACACGAGAATTGGTGTGTTCGTGAACCACGTCTAGTGTAATGAAGGATATGTGGTTGGTTATAGACGGAAGTGTGATGAATTATGGAAGGAAAATGTTTACTGCCTGACGAAGGAATCTTATTTACTCAATGAAGGCCACCTTTAAATGAACAAGAAAGGTAAATTTGGTCAAAATTACACAAACAACAAACAATTTTACCTGAGGAACATAACAGCCCTAGTGATTAAACGAAGAACTGATCGTTTATTAAAAGAGGAAAACTTATGGTGGGTCATTGACTAACAGAGTGGATAAAATTATATTAAGGCCGGGGAGGAGAAAGGTGGGTACTACTGACGAAGTTCATATCAACAATGCGTTCCCGAAGTCGCAGTGTTGCCGCCCCTCCTCCACCCCACCACCAGCAGAAAAACACCACCTCCACTACTACCTCCTCCAGCACCAGCACCACCAACAACAGGACCTCCCGTAGTCTCCTCAACCTCCCAGGAGAACTCAAACTTCACTACCCCGAAGTGCTGAGTGTGGCTGAGAAACTAACGAGACTCTTCTCTCGCTCTCACTCGTATAACGTTTACAAGCACCACAAGACACTAGCCTCCATCAAACCCACAAAGGTAATTCATTCATTAGTCATCTCAGTAATCATCTCCTCATCTACATTATTATTATCGTCATTACTGTTACCATATGATTGTATACATACCAGTCGTTATTATTATTATTATTATTATTATTATTATTATCATCATCATCTCGATCGTCATCACTGTTGTCATCATATTATTACTGTACTGTACACTGTTCATTGTTTACCCCTGACATGCAGAAAGAAACCAATGGATGTTCTTAAGGACCCTGTGGTCGTGGTCTGATTCCTCCTGACTATGCCACGAAACAAGCTCATTCCATATAGGTGTTTCGTGTCATTATTTGAAGGATTCATTTATCTCCAATTTTCTGACTACATCACAGGGTCCCTTAATACAATTTGCTTGTGAGATGACAGGGATGATGTAAAAATAGTGAGTTGTAACACAAGGAATGTAGAATTGACACGTAGTCAGAACATGAAATTAGAGTATCAACTGGCTCGTGTTGAAGGGGAGGAAGTACAGTATTGGTAAAACAACTGATTCCTCCAAACAATTCCAGGTAACAGACCACCATTATTTTTGTTATTCTGGTCCTGTTTCCTGCCATACTTTGAAGGAATCAAGACGCTCTAATGTACCGGTATACTGTGTGGGTGATGGAGAGTTGCCTGGGTTGGCTCACGTATCAGATGGTAAAGAGTGACATGCGGTGTTGTGTGTCAGTTTGTTAATATTACACAGGGATGGTTGGATTGATTAGCCCGATCAAAGTGAATGTATGACACGGATTCCCGAATTACAAGAATGGTTAAGTGTAATGTTAACTAACGGGTAACTTTTTCTTACGCACTTTCATCAAAAGTATCCCCAGATACCGGTACACATCCAATACTACATCTTTTTTGTCGTAATTAGTACTATGTCTCGTATATAAAACTCTTCAGCAGAGCTCAGTATATATTCAAAGTGTCAGCCTGGTAAAGTTGGACAAGAACCGGTATATAAAGATGGACTGTATTATGACCAAGTCGACCCCATCCCACGCTTTAATGCACGGCAGTGAAGGTCATCTATAATGTCTGTAATCAGTGATCAAGTGTGTCCGGGGGAGGGGGGAGTGAGAGGGGGAGCTATTAGAAACACAAAAACAAACAAACAACACAAGCAGAGTGGGGGCGATTAGTGCTTGTTTTGGGGAGATGCCGTCACTCACAAAACTTCCCTCTCACAGTTTGTCTCTAAAATCAGAATGTCGTTTGGGCAAAAGGACTGGGGTTGATTATTGCAGCATCCGTCTTTTAGTGGACTGCTATAGACAGCTTACGTGTTTGGTAGTACGGGTATTATTATTTGGACCCATTCCGAACATTATTTTTGACCCTTCAGGTAGGCTAGTACAGTAAACGCATTCCTCGATGTTTGATTGGGAAAATGAGCAAGGGACACAGGGGTGTTGGCGGTTCAGTAAGGGTGTGGCAGTATTTGGGACAGTTATGGTTGTATAGTTAGTCAGACATACCTCCACCCAGACACAGTATCACTTGCCAGGCTTCTCTTATTTACATTTCCACATTTTCATACACACATACCATTCTTGCCTTTACGTACCGTCAAATAGATACAGTGTAGGAGGAAGATATGGTATCCCTGTCTACTTATCACTTGCCATTCTTGCACATTGACCTCCATACTTACATTATATTCTTGCTTTCATGTGCACAAGTCAGTCAAAAGGATGTTACGGGTACGACATATTTATAATTATTAATGACGTGATGGCCTATACCCACTGCCCCTTGGAGTTTCACACACACACACACACAACTCAAAAACGTCCCCTCAACAAGAATCCAGGTGGTTGAGTTTTAACTTATGCTCTGTTGCCCCGAGTGTTATCCTGAGTCGATGTGTGATATGAACACGATAAAGAAAAAAATCCTATATATCTATCCAGTAGTAAGATAGAGGACACATGCAGATGCTTAGCCTTTCTACCCAGCTCGGAGTGTCGTAATATCCAGAGATGTAAAGCTGACCACCTTGACCTTCCGTCTGGCCTGCTGACCCTCGCAACTGTCTCTGTATGGTTGGTTAATATCCTGTGGTTAGCAAAATGTAGAGTGTTGATGAGTTTACCCTGTTTGTTCCATCTACCCGCTCACCTTTGTCTGGATCATGTGGGTGTTGGAGGGAATAATAGCTGATCAGAGAGAGGGAGAAGGGAGGGAGTGAATGTGGGAGAGGTAAGGGCCCCATGGGAGCACATACACACACGCGCGCGCGCGCGGTGGCTCCACTGACTGCCTCCACGAGACCACCACCACCACCAGTCTGCCGTGAGTCGCTAGCAGGAGGGGATGTCAATGCTGCTTGTTGGACGGGTACGCCTTATCTCCATAGTGTGCTTTGTGCTATGATTGTGACTGTTGTTGGGTGTAGTGCAAGCAACGGGGTTACTATCCTGATGATGCATAATGATAGGATGTGACTCATGGGTCATTTTGTTATCTCTCCCGTTGTATTGTCCCAATGTGTTGATGTGCTGATGCTACGTCCGCGTCATAACTGTGTGGACTGTGTTGATGTGATTGGTGTTGAGTGTGGTGTTAGAACAGGGTTACTATCCTGATGATGGTTTACACCCTTGTAATTATATACGTTAGAGCTCTCGTCCTTCAGTTATCTGTTGGTGTTACTGGATCATAGTTCCACCCAACTCCGAAAACGGTGAAACCTGTGTGATTAAAGAGTGTTCTGTTATTTAGCAATTGGTCAAGATCTGCTAGTTTTACTAATATTCTGCTGAGAACAAGTCCATATGTTATATTAATGTTCTCAGAGAACAGTACAGCACGTGTTTGGAAAGTGTTCTGTGATGTTACTTGCTACTTGTTAGATGTGCCTCCATTCACAATCTACATCCGATATTTATCACACCACCGGAATACAGTGGTACAAGAATGAAAATTAACAGATCCATGAAACAAATTAATTAATTGCAAGTTACTTATCTGCCTTTGCAACGTCTGTCTGCCTAAAGGATTCATTCGCGGATGTTGCCAATGGCTGCCCTGGAGCATGACAGGCAGGAAATGTTTGGGTGTGTGTGAGGGAAGGGAGAGTGTGTGTGAGAGGGGAGGGAAGGGGAGGGGATGGGGTGTTGATAAGAGGGGTGGTGTCCGCAGGCGTCCTTGCCGCCCTTCCCAGCGCATACCTTGCCTCCAGGTCCCCCTCACGAGGGATGTTGGGGGCGCACAACTTACAGTCTCAGCCGTAGGCCCGTTTTCTTTGTCTCTTTTCATTATATATATTTTTCCTGTCGTTAACACCAAATTTTTGCTTCTAATAAGGCTGTTCAGTCATCCGGAGTCTAAATACCGTTTCACTGAACTTTTGATAAACTCTGACTAATACCAGGTATTTAACAGCTCATTGGGTTAACCAACTATCTCCTCCCCCCTCTCCTCTCGAAACGTCGTAGGGATTTTAAGTGATATTTCGGGAAAGTTATTGAAAAGTAAAAGTAAAGTGAGTGAACTATAGTGAAGCCGTCGAAAGAGTATGGAACAAAGATAATGGAAAGTGAACGCGTTAATATAGACTATTGAATTTGGTAAAAGTTTTTTAGAATAAAAATAGTGAATGAATGGTGATTATTATGAAAATTAATTGACAAGTATAAAGGTACTGGTGAGTTCGAGGGAAAAAGAAAAAAATTGTCGTGTGATGATTTCGCTGCCATTGTTTGGAACACGACTGTACACTATTTACTGAAGTAGTGATTGTCTGTCATGTATATCGGGGAGTTCTCTTCCTGTCATAATGAAAGTCTATAGAGTGAACCTGGAGAAAGTGAATGTGTGGATTGCAATGTACTGTACAATAGGCGGGTGGAATTGGATACAACGTTCATTCAAACTAGTGCATTGCTTGTAAAGAGTAATGAAAAGTGGACACGTGTAGTTATTCGACTTAGTTAGTTTCTGCTAATGTACCCAGTGTCGTGTGAACGATATGAAAACTTTTAAGGCTATTCATATGAAGTTATGCACATTTGAAGATGCCAGGTCCTGTCGCTCCTCTTTACTTGAATGACATGTTTAATTGTTTTCGTTGTGTGATTTTATATTGTGACCGATAGTAGATAATACAGTAAAGTCAACAGTTGTCTGTGTTTGTGTTTCCATGGAAGATGTGGCAACAGAGCATCATGCATGCAACAAGAACGTTGACCTCCCTCATGCAGACACCCTCATTCTGCCCTCACCTTCTCTACCCTGCCATTTTTCATACGCTGTATATTAAATAGAAATGATCAGTTACTTAATTGCAGCTGTTAGTAAAAGTGGTTAATATAATAACTGTTCAGTAACTGTACTTTCGTTTTCATGAACTCAAAATTATGTACAGAATTTAACAAACACTACATAATTATGTATGTGTGAGAATAATGCAATGTATTCCGCACTATTACAGATTTGTAACTATAATTGTAAATAAATGGTCATGTGTCACAGCAGAAAATTAAAGTTATTTCATATGCTTCTTCTGCATGACACATTGACTCAGAAATGATGACACCGTGATTATATAGGTGGAGAGGGTAATTAATTTTGTTTTTATACGATACTTTACTAGTTTTCTAGTTTTTAGTTGTTTTTTCTATGAAATCATAGCATAGGATTGCTCTTGACAAAAATTATATATTGAGACGAAACAAAAATTTACATTACTTTATTTTCATTGTGCACGCGAACTATAAAGATAATTTTTTTTAGTTAAGATAAGGATAACTTGTCATTATACTGTGGATTGCCCATGCACATTGTTGAGGAATACCATGTCATTATAACTACATTGAAATATATTATGGGTATGAAAGGTTTGCCGCTCGTATCATTTGTAATATACTATGGTAGATAATGTGTAGAAGAGCCGTTGAAAATGTGAACAGTATTACAGTAAACACACCGTCACCTCACAAAGTAAACACCGGCTCCAGACCACTGAGACCACCCTCTGAACAGGTATTTTTCACCTCTTCATTTCGATATGATTTAGTTTCCATGCTATGTCATCCAGTGTGTTGACAGATTTTAATTTCTTTACGAAACAAATGTTCGTTATGTGATTATAGGTATGTATATTAGCCGTATAAAGCAGTAGATAAGTGGTAAGTTAGTAAAATGGGTGAGTGCATTTGTGTGAAAGTCGAGTAAATAACTGTAGGTTGTGAGAGCTTTTTCCTCTGTTTGGCACATTTTCACTTTCTCAACAGTAACAATATAATGAGGGATTCCTTTTGGTAAATATTGAAAGAATTACCGTTATCGCGTAAGTTTTTTCTTGCTTTATTAGCCACTTATTTAGACCATTCTAAGACTTTTCTTCTATGGCATTTCCTCCGCAAATTCCCCATTTCCAAGATAGGTCATATTCAACTGGTGCATTTTGAAATTAGCCTGACCCAACCTAACCTAATCTAGACTACAGGGACCTAACCTGGGCAAACTACCGGGACCTAACCTGGCCAAACTACCTGGAAATAACCTTGGTAAAGTACAGGAAATGACAAGGGCAAAATATTGGGACCTTGCCGGATCTGGCAACACTGCTACAAAACGGCAATTCTTTCAATAAATACCTTCCTTTTAGATTTTCTCCTTTTATTTCAGTCAGTTTGAGAAGTGATTGCATTTTACTATACTGTACTGTAATAGTCTAAGTTATATATAACCACTGACATGACACTACCCAACTTCTGGAATATTGAGGTTAGGTCTAGGTTTTGTCACATGCTTTGATAAATTGGAATCTGATTGTATGTATGTTATTTCACCGTTATTTCATCACCGGTACTGGTATGATTATTGTATATGTGTGCCTTATCTACTGGACTGCTGTATGTCCATACAACTTTCCAAAATGAAGGCCACTCCCTATTTCTTGCCATCATCTATTCATTATGTAATGTTGTTATTTATCTGTTCCACAGCAGAATGACTCGTGGGTGACGGTGCATAACCTCAAGCAGCTGGATGGTGGGATCCTGGACCCTGATGACCGGTTGAGTGACGTAGCTGATGACAGAGAGCAGATCATCGCATTGTACGAGGAGCAGACACACCATCACCACGGCGGCGATGGAACCTCAGCTTCTTCAGACTCAGAGAATCCCTCACCGGACATCTTCCAGGTGGGTCTGCAAACTATTCCAAGTTATGCTGTATAATTTTATCATTTTACTACTTGTCTCAACAGATCAATAGTTTATTCTGAAATATGATGTTTTTATTGGAGACTGTACATAGACAACAGATCATGTAGCGTATTCATTGTCTCTGTAGGATATCGAGCACAAATTCTCACCCTTCACCCGTAACGACATCGAGATTACGGGGGAGGAGTTGAGTGGCACCCCACCTCCATTACACGTGAGAAGAGGCAGTGAGCCTGCTCTCAACCGTTTGTCACCCATCCCACCCATCAACGTCCCACTTGATCCCACCAAGAGATGGTCAGCTGCACCCATCATTGAGGACCAAGCAGCTCCACCCAGCTCCACACCCATGAAGACAATTGTAAGTTTGTTTAAGTCACAGGTTCTAACTAGTCTAGAACATTCTTAATTTGGATTATACGAGACTATAATCATTTTTTTCTCAGCCAAGATTTCAAAATAATATATGTGACACCTGGGCAGTAGCCAGTACAGTACCAATTTTGCTCGGTGTCAACTTGCTAGCTGTTCATGAAAAACATGAGTAATTGTGTTTCATTTTTTTTTACCTTTATTTGCAGGACGGTCACAGTTCATTCGAGGATGATAATGTCTTTGTGGTTGACCCAGGGGAAAGAGGTGAAGGATCAGGAGAGGAAAAAACCCCCTCCTCTTCCACCTCGTCCCATCACTCAGCCACTGCTGCCTTTACTCGCTTCTCTAGAGACACAAACAGATGCTCAGTTCAGGTCAGATATCCTCATCTTCTTCGTCTTTGCTTCTCAAGTTTTACTTTATAGATTAACTTTAACCATGCTGTATATATTGAAATATGTTGTGTTGAAACACATTTTATTCACATATCAACTTCTCTACGTAATGTCTTGTATTGTAATACTGAATTTTGATCCATTCACTTTCACTTTGTACTGGGTATATTTTCTTACTTAGATATGCTATTATCATTTTCATTTATGTTCTTAATAGCAATTTCAAAATTGCTAATAACATGCTGTATTCTGAATTATATGTGATGTTGACAGGATCAACTCATTTTTTTGGTAGCTATTAATCCCATCATCATCTAAATGGATTATTTAATATGTGTCTGGCTGCAGGTGCTGTCTGATAACCCAGCCATGGCACGATGGGCTGATGCAGCAGATAACGCCCTTGCGGCAGTGGCAGCGGGAAGTGAGAGTAGAAGGCGAGAACCATTGGGTGGGTCAGCATCTTCTCCCATGCATTCCCGAGACCCCTCATATGACGACAGTGCGAACACGTAAGTTACCCTTGCCTACATACTTATGATCATTTCCTCATTATTAAAATATATTTTTTCTTTTTCATTTACAATTTTCTGTATGTGTTCAGATGTGAAATAGCATTGTATTTTTATGTGGTATGCATTGCTAAGTTCTCTATAATCTGTGTCCATTGGCATTATCAGAAACCAATTAATTATTTGTTACTGTACCTGCAGGATTCTTGTGGTCCTGAGCAATGACAGAGGCCCACTAGGTATTCATGTCATCCCCAGCACTGATGGCCGGGGGCAGGATCAGGGCCTGCTGGTGGAGGGTGTTGAACAAAATGGAAGGATAGCACGAGACGGCAGGATTGAAGTTCATGATAGGATAGTCGAAATTAATGGCAGACATCTTAATAATATTACATTCCAAAAGTAAGTTTCTTAGTTTTGAAATCTAAATTATTACCATGTATGTATATATTAAGGCTATGATTTCTACATGTGTGTGTGTGTGTCTAACCCTGAAATCTCAAAAAATGGTGCATCATACTTGATTTTTGTAAGAGCAAGGTATTGGTGGTGACTTAACTAAATGCACTGATATACAAACTTGTTGGATAATTATCTATACAGTATTTATTCATAATATTACCAAACTTACTTTGTAATATAATGCTGATGACAACTATTGCAGAGCTCAAGAAATCTTCAAGGATGCAATGCAGTCTTCTGAACTGCGTTTGCGTGTGGTGAAAAGGATGTCTCCTAGCCAACACCTTGGTTTCAACAACGACCTGGTTGAAGGAGAGGAGAGATGTAAGTTCATTATCAAAGTTTCCCCTCTCTATGATGTATACAATTATTCTTATTTCAATTGAATTTTCATCCTTGACCATGGCTGCAGAAGAAAGCAAATCCTGTATTTTTTATACCCATTAGCTTGGTATGTAAAGGAAGGATTGAGTTATGCAGGAACATGAACTATGTGTACACGGGGATTAAAGTGTCTTTTATTTGTACCTTCCCATCCCAATAACTATGTTTCATATGAAAAATTTTATGTAAAGGAAATGGCAATAACTGAAATATATAATCTATGTATTCATATCTCATATGTTAATAAGTACATCTCATATTAACAGTGGTTGGGGGTGCAAAGATGGCCAGTGTAACCTCTACGCGCAAGGTCCCAGGGTCTTCACTGTCGTCACGAACCCAGACGGTGATCCTGCAGAGCAACACCCGCAAGTTAGGCCGCCGCCTACGCCTCAACCTCGTTAAGGGTGCACATGGTCTGGGCTTCTCTATTACCACCAGGGATAATCCAGCTGGTGGCGAGGCTCCAATCTACATTAAAAATATTCTTCCTAAGGTATACTGTTCAAACTTTATCACATGAGGCTCTTGCTATTTCTTTTTTCATTCTTCTTTTGTGACAACATGTGTGTCTAGTTGTCTTTTAAGTATCACCCATGAAAAAGGTCGACAGTACCAGTTAACTCTTGCTTTAGGGAATTAAAAATAGTGTGAGACTGAGTAACATAATCTTGTCCCCTTAACCTCAGCATCCTTTTTGTTCCCAGGGTGCAGCTATAGAGGATGGTACCCTGAGAATTGGTGACCGTCTACTTGAAGTAAATGGTGTGGAAGTGACTGGACGTAGTCAGTCAGAAGTGGCAGGCCTCCTTAGACAGATACCAGTTGGAGGAGCAGCTAGGCTTACAGTGTCTCGACAAGAGCAGCGGGCAGGCGAAGGTGTTGGTACAACACCAGATGGTATAGAAGAGCCAGATAAACCTCCCAGTCCTAAATTGCCCAGACAGCTGGTATGTTACAGTGAATGTTGTCTGCTTCTTTTATTAAGCATAGTGAATGATGGTATATTGCCATGCTGAAATTTAATTTATGTAAAGTTTGTAGAGTAGATGGAGTAGCAATTGACTATAATACTGATTTTTCTTGTTACTTAAATTTTCTGGATTATGTATGATATGCCTAACTAATTGCATGTCTGTTTAAAATGATTATGTTAATATTAATCCATTTATCTTTACACTCTGTTGAGCAGCCAGCAGAGCGTGTCACAGAAGACAGCCTCATGTTCCCGTGGCGACAACGAGAGATACTTATGTTCGAGATTCCTGTTCACGATTCCGAGAGAGCTGGGCTGGGTAAGTCAGGGTCCATGGATTATTTTATATTATTATTTTTTCTTGAAGTAGTCCAAAGCCTGTTCCCTCAACCCAAAAATGAATAGAAAGAAGAAGCATGACTTTCTGTTTTTCTACAATATTTCATATATCATTCTCATCAATTGTACTCTTGCAGGTGTGAGTGTGAAGGGTAAGACGAGCTCAGGTCCAAATGGCTCAGTGGACTTGGGCATCTTTGTTAAAAACGTAATACATGGAGGTGCTGCCTCCCGTGATGGTCGCCTCCTGCAGAATGACCAGCTAGTCAACATTAATGGCCTTTCCTTACTGGGCAAACCAAACAGTGAGGCCATGAAGACTCTCCGCACCGCCATGCATCAAGAGGTTAGTGTGGGTGACAACCAGAGAGATGCTGCCAAGGTGTAAGCCAAAACTTCATTCTTCTCTCACCCCAGGACTCGAACTTGTTGCACCTTTATGTTTTTTCCTTTAATTAATACAGAATATTATACTCTAGTTATTCTCTTTCCTCCATTGCTCTATCTGTGTTTCTTACACTATACACCTTGAAAAAACACCTTACACAGTATACTTCAAATAGCATCAACTTCTTCTCAAGTAATATAATGTCCATGGTTCAAATAGTGCCTGTACAGCTCACGAGAAGTGTTCCCTGCAGGGTCCCATACCTGGTATGATCTCTCTGACCGTGGCACGGAGGATTGACCAGGGTCGGCCAGAGCGTTCCAGCCCTTCCTCAGCCAACAGGTCGGGTCGGGAGTCTGCCAACAGCCTACTTACCAACTCTTCAGGTACTGAAACCTTGGGTGGAGCCAAATCTGCTCCTACCACACCCACACCGGACCATAACTCAGGGATGAGTGGGCAGTACCCTGATACAGCAACTGTTATATTTAATGTTAACAAGGTAAGACATCATAATATTTTTGGCTGAAACATTGACTCTAAGGTGAAGATGAATATCAGTCAGTCTATATTACTAATACTGTACAGTATATTGAGAGATATGGTAATTGAAATTTTTATTGAACCTTTGACTACCATAGTATAGTCACCTGAACTATATCTACTGTTCTCCTTTCCCTTACCAGCATGAAGACAGATATGATGCAGATAGAGGAGAGTTAATAGAAGGAGATCAGTTTGATGTGAGAAACCCAGTCATTCAGAGGCTCACCAGTAATAATGGTGCCCTCAGAAATGAAAGTTATTATAAGGTAGGTACAAAATCAAGGGTAAATCTGCATACGATTATATGGTGATTTAATATGATGTCTGATTTTTTTTTTATCCATTGCACCAAAAAATTTAAAATGAGTTTCTGATTCCTTAAAGGCAACACACGATACCTGGAATGCGTCTCAACTCCAACACCTGGTGATGCGGGGGGAGCGAGAGACATTGGGTCCAGGGGTCAGCAGCAGTGACAGCAGGGACAGTGGGGTTGGACCAGGAAGAGGGAATAGTGGGCCTCACCCTCTAGGTTCACCCACAATCAACTTACCCTCACGAGACACCCTCATTATCCACGATGACCCGGCCACTACACACATGCTGGCTGGGTATGTCTCATTTTGTTTACCTTGTTCTGATGTATTTTGCAAATAGTAGTCTAGTTCAGTACTGCTATTCATGGTAGGGGCTGACGTTTAAACAACCCTTGTATATCGCAGGCGTCAACTGTATGTTATTTGACTTGGGCTGAAATTTCCCTTAAGAATTATAAACCATTGTAACCAGTACTTATATAATTTTCCTCTTCTAAGCCCCTTGAGTGTGAGAGACAGTCATGGGGCTTCCATCGGTGGAAGTCTCAGTGACCATCCGACCCACTCTGACGACGCCTACACCAGCCAGTAAGTTCACTCAGACAGAGGTTTATCAGGGATCTTTATTCTTTATAGATGTGATCCAGAAAGACTTATTCAGCAGTACTTTTTATACAGTTCATGTAAATTGAAAATGTTCCTTATATCATTCTCCTTTTATACATCTGTGTTTGACATTACTCGTAAGATTTATAGTATTGCAGTTTCCCAATGTTTGAAATGCACAACTGACTAGGTTTTGTGCCTGAACGCTACAAAAATGCAGTATATTTCCACTGATATCATATATTTTCACTGGTATTATAGAACTTCATTGGAAGAGAATATTGCTGGTTTCTCTAGAGATCAGTTTGGCCGACAGAGCATGTCTGAGAAAAGACATGCAACACTGGATGCCAAGAACACAGACACATACCAACGTAACAAAAAGGCCAGGTGGGTTTAGTAGCCATAATTATTTGTTAATCTTATACTTGATATTTTGGTTGTCGATTTAATGAGAAATGCTGTATATGAATGCCAGTATCAGTACTTTCACATAGAATTCACTTATTTCTGTGTTGCACCCCTACCCTAAGTAAGCACAGGATAGGATTTCCTAGCTGTAACTTTCCCTTGTGGAGAAATTAACCTAGCCCTACAGTAGGCTATAATGACCTGCACATTCTTATTCTTCTTGTTTGTATGTAAAACAAACTAGAAATGCAATACTGTACAAGATAATATCTTCTTTATTATTAATTTTATTACAGTTGCTATATATTCTGTTTGAAGCTTAAACAATAGTTTCCTGAAGTTTGCATTCCTCAACCTACAGGGAAGAACGAGAGAAGCAAAGACAGATAATGCTCGCCCAGGAGAAGATGGCAGTTGGGCAGGGATTAGGACCAGCCGGCATGGCAGGTATGTATTGGGTTTTATATAATATTTACAATATCAGTATTTCAGGTGTATTACAGGTGTCCCTCTCGAGACATATGTGACCAAGTACCAGAGAAGCTAGAAATAAATAGAGCATATTGTATACATATGTATTCTCTTGTTAGATATCTAACCCTTTTGTAAAATGGGTTTACTGTTTTGAAATTTATCTATCTGTATCCCCCTACTCTATTTAGTAAAAATGCCGGACCATAATAGCTCTTTGTCATTTGTGTCTCAGGGTTCATACCATATCATGTTATAGTTTTGTACATATTCTGCTGCTTTTTTGCTCAGTCTGCTGCTTGAGGGTAATTTCTATATATTGTTGAATATTTTCTTTTGTAGGAGTAGAAGCAATTTTATGTTAAGTGTGTTTTTTCATTATCAGTTATTCATGATCTCCCTTATACTTGTGATGGAAAAAGACAAGTTTAAGGGAGTAAGAAGTTCAATGCGAAATGAACGAATAACAGGGGATCCAGTAATAGGGTAGAAGGACGTATTGGAATATTCAGTTCATGGCAGAAATTTACTTTAGTCCTATATGAGTTCCTCTGTGATGTGCTAATATTGAATTATGAGTTAGTCTTCATTAGGCCTGATAAATGTTGCCCACAGATGATGTATAAGTGAGTCATATATTTCATGAATTTTTGCCGTCAGCTCTACTGTTCCATTACATACTGTAGTTTCAGGCAAATTAAAAGGTCATAGCTTTGCATGAAATGCATATATTGTTCGTTATGTTCCGTTGTATGTTCACCTACACTATCTTTCTTAAAACACTCTCACAGACTAGTAACATATATGTGTGGTAGATCATCACTAAGTTTTGCAAGTACAGTATGCCCTCTTATGCTTCATGTTTATATTGAAACTATAGGCTTATTTTTTATCAGTCAGTGGGAGTAATAGCAGGTGATAGCAAAATCACATGGAGACAAGCCTCCTCCAAGCCACTCATATTTCCCCCTGATTCTTAACAATAACAGTTTAGTTTATGGAACTTACAGTGCATATAAGTTGAATAATCAAAATTCATAACATTAAATTTTGAAGTTATACTCTTTATTATGTTTGCCATACCAGTTTCTTCTCTACTTCATTCTCCCTTTTGCCAGTTTTGATTCATCGTCAGGATAAGTACATTAAGTATGTCTTGCTTGTGTGTTGCTTGTAACTCCCATTTTTGTATTAATATTTAGAATGGTTATTTGAAGTTCTGCCTTCTAACATCATCTAGGCTCCACAGCATTCTGAGTCGGGAGAATAGTTGATACCTCTCTAAAAAGGCATGCTGTTTTCACCCATATCCTGTACTAGTTCTACTTGCAGATTTCTGTGGTGCTTGAAGTCATATACAAGAAAATTGTGGCCTAGAAGATGAGATTTTGAGTCAGTGTAACAGCTTTGGAGCAGTTGCACTGGTCACCAACAATTTTCTAGCCTTTAGGTTTTCTTGTATTTGATACTTAGACATGTTGATGAGGCAGCTCCTCACTAGTATACATTTGTAATTTTGTTTGTTTATTTTGTTAGCATTACATGTAGATTCTGTTGCCTTCATACCTGTATTACCATCCAGATACTGCACTACAAATTTTCCTTTTTGTACAGTTTGAATCGTGAGAACTTTTACTTGTTGATTAGAGACACTATCATAACTCTCCCTCACTACTGGCACTCTCTCAAATGCAGGAGTTAAAACTCTTGGGATTTAGATTTTACACAAAGAGTTGATTGATAAGGCTGGGAAGGTAACACAGAAGTGGAAGCAACTGCTGTACTTTGTGTACATGTATTTGGTGTGCATGTGTGTGTGTTTGCGAGATTCAGATATAGGGTGTAACAATTTTCACATTTCTGTCTTCATTGAAAAGTCTTTCTTAAACTAATGACTTGATGATAGTATCCTTCATAAATGAACATAATTTTCTGGATTAAATTTGAAGTATGGTCTTAGGGTTGGGGGCATAATTTTCTGCTATTACAGTACATAGTTTTATTGCCTATGCATTATTTTGCGAAGGTCATAGACAAGTAACCTTTGCTTTTGGGAATAAGTAGTTGGATAATACAGTACTAATAACTAGTTTAAGTATTCTTGACCTGTTCTATAAATGTAGTAAAATAATGGTAGACATTAAATATTTGATTGGACATTGGTTTAATGTATTTGCTTATTAATATATATTATGGGGAAGTTCCTTTGATGATTAACGTAGTTTAATTGTAATTGCCATGGCTACTCTTCAGATAATTTGTCTTTATTTAGTTTGTATAATCATTTGTAATTCATGTCCTGCTCTTCATGATATCATGTAGCTTAGTTAAGTTCCCATAGTAGTTATTACAAATGAAGTTTGGTGAACCATTTTCCAAGTGGATTTTGCTGTTTTGAAGAGTAGTCAAATAACTGTAGCCTCTTGCCTGAGCTCTGCACTTTGTCAGCTGTAAGAAATATGCAGTAGGTATTAAAAAAAAGCATCCAATATATTTTAAATCCTTAAAATATGAATAGACTTTTTTCTTGGTGTAAAAACAACTTGAATATTATGAAAGAGAACAAACATTGACAAAATGCAGAATGCTTAAGGTTGACTCCCCTCATAAGACCCTCCTCCTGAGCCTTGCCATGTGGTGTGTGTGTCTGCCATTCAAGGTGGTGCCCTTGAGGAGTCGGTGAGCCCCAGGTGCAGGGAGGTGGGTATTGATGTACCCCCTGATGACCCTCCCCCTCCTCCTCCTCCGGATCCCCACCCAAGCCCACGTGTAGAATCAAAGTTCATAAAAAACAAAAATCGGTTTTCTGGGTCACGCGCAAAGGATGATAAACCAAGATTTCACTCTAAGAGCAAATCTTATGATGCAGCTGAAGCAACCAGTAATGTTTCAAAGTTTAGTCACATGCCAGCATTTTTCAAAAACTCAAAGCGGAGAAGCTCAGATACCGTGATTGGGCGGCTACAAAGTGGACATGGGGGGAGTGGACGGGGAGGGACCCTGTACCCCCGGGGCCCCTTCAGTCCAGTGACGCGCAGCTTAGAGAGACATTACACTAAGGGTCAGCAACAGCGGACCACCTTCGGACAGGACCTTTCCAACATGATTTCCAGCTGGGGTAACTAACTCAAGTCATCTGGTGCATGCCCAGATCATGATGTTCTGTCACTCTGTGCCCAGTGATTGACTGCTGCACGATGGACTGTACACTTTGGAATCTTCTTTGTGAGATTAAGACTGTATGTTTATGCTACAATATTTTGGTGGGGTTAAACTCTTGGGTACTGTTTGGTTATTGGCTGTGTTACCAGAGCGTTTCTGTGTTTTCTAAAAGGGTTCTGGAAATAGACAGGGTTCCTGAGTTTGTTGCATGATCCCTGCTTTTTGGAAATAAATCTGAGCATGAAGTTGCTTGCTATTTATTAAGTTACTAAGCATGAAACCAAGTTATGTGTAGGTATGAAGTACAGCATCATAATATCTTTAGGTAAGACTTTAACACAGTACACATTTTGGATTGTCTTTGCACAAAATTTGCACAAGTTTTGCTTTTTTAAGTTTATTAGTATTACAGTACAGGTATGTAGTTTATGATAGTGTGCATTGTCTTTGCAGTGTAAGTTTTAGAATCTTCTCTGAATATATAGTCTCTTTATTTTTTAATAAATGTTGCCCTAGGAAGGGGCATAAATGCCAGAGTTCTATATTGAGAAAATTACAAAATATCACTTTACCTGAAAATGTTAAGGAGGATTTTGAATATCACTGTTTATCTTTCTTCAGTTGATAACATGTATTTTTCTTTTCTGGTAGAAAAATTAGTGTTATCCAGAAATTAAACTCTAATCAATTAAGAATGACCCTTTTCTCAAAATATATGCTTCATGTAAAGCTGCATGATACTGTATTATGTCACAGGTATAGCTCTGTGGTACAGTAAATTGACATATGAAATTATAATCAGTTTGCATTGATATATAGTGTATATACTGTAAAGAATAGTATGTATTGTAACTTTTGTTATTGACAATAAGATTTATAATTAAAAGCATTAATTTACTTGACTGTACAGTGAAAGCTGTAGCACTCCAGCATAAATTTTAGTCACAGCATCATTAGATGAATACAACAACATTCTACAGCTAAAGTTTGACATATTATTCTAGTAAACATGCCTGTACAGTAAACAACAGGGTGTTGTATTAGCTAGGTATTGCATAAGTTCCCAAGAAATATGAACATTACATTCTTGTCCCGACACTGTACTTCACTCAAAGATACTTATCTCACCACTTTAGCCCTTCATGTGAATTAAGCAGTATAAATTCATTTTCCTAGTTGAATACTGCATAGACCAATTGTGGTATATATTTATGAATTTTTGAAAGACAAAAATGGGAAGAAATTTTTATTCATATCAATGTCTTAAGTTAAGGAGGCAAAGAACCTGTCAGCATAGTGGATTTTTTATTTCTCCAAAGTTTGCCACAAAGTAGTGCTTACTGTGAGTATTAAGGGAGCTTTGGCATATATTGAGGAATAAGTAGTCTACATTTTGTTGACTAAATAGTGACAGGGATTATGTCCACTATAACAGTACATGTATACTGTAAATGTATCCCAGGAGTTGAGTCCTCTGTCACACTTGTTGAATATATAACTGTCTGTGGCATGATAACAATTATACATCATACTGTAGTTTGTTTTTTCTTAATAGATGGTACTTGTTACAAACCTGTTAGCTCACTGTCTACATATGGTTGTATGCAAGAAAGTTATTGGGCTTGGCATTGATAATCAAGAACAGTACCTGTATACCTTTATCCTCAGAACCATCATGCAAATAATTTTATCACCTAAACCTTGACTTTTCTTGCATATAGATTTGTAACCTAATTCCTTCTCCTTTAGGGGTACAACCATCTTCAGCACAGATAATTTCAAGGGTAATGCTTAGTATAGGCCTGAATTTTTCTGAATGACTGTAAATGTTTAGAGCTGATATCAGTAATGCTTCCATGTTGCTTGTGACTGACTGATGTTTGACTCGTGATGTGTGGTTGTCTAACTTCATTCAATTTGACTTAACCATTATGTTATCAGCTGTGGAGATTTACAATTGGGAGAAAAAAATTCACTCATTTAATAATTAATAAATATACATGCAGCCAGTAACAGGATTTATTAATCAGGTACCATGAGATAAGAAAAAATAGGCAGCAATTGTACAAATCTGAATGCCCTTTTCCCTTTCCTCTTCATCAACTCACTCCCTCACTCCCCGAATGCCTGTCTGTATAGCGTCCCGTAACCGAGACTTGCTGGGTCGGGAGGTGGTGGGAGGGCCGGTGGTGGTGCGGGCATCGTCGGAGGAGTCACTCACCACAACACACCACCACCACCATGCACACCAGCCACCCTCACCGCCCCTCTCGCATGAGCACGTTGATGACCAGGGTAAATGTTTGGGGGACTTGGTGCTCTCTCTAATTCTTATACTCCTCTTCATTCAAACACTCCTTCACATTCTTTTTCTCCCTGACTTGCACTGTTTCAGATTTTTTTTTTCCAGTTCAGGTGTTTGTTTACTTCCATACTGTCATCCGCTTGATTTGACTAGCACAATCTAGTATTCCTTCTTTTGTGCATTTTCTTCATAGAAAATAATTGGTTTTATTTATTGGTTTGTAAAGTAAACTACCATATTTACACTGGTAAATAAAATGGTGTCATAATTTATTTGTTGTAAGAGACTGTTGTTAAAATTTTTCTCATAGTATTTTCTATTTCACTATTGTTATATGATTAAATAGAAACTTGATTTTAAGAAATCTTTCCCTTTTAGTAACTTCCTGGACTTAATGATTACATTAACTTTACCAGTACAATATACCATCCTCACAGTTTTGATGCCTACCAATGCCTACTCTGAGGACCTAACCCTTAATTTTGTTTTAAAACAATTATTGATGACAATGGTCATGGGTAATATACATTAGGATATAAATTTATTGTATGATCATTATTCAGTTATCAGTAGGGTAGGGGTATAATTTTTTTGGTGACATCTCATGCCTTTTAATATACAGTGTGTATAAAGTGAATTGTTTATTAAAGCTTTTAACTAATGTGAAATGTCTGCATGAATACAACAGTGTACAGTGAGCTCATGTTTATCACTAACAAAGAATAACTGCATCCAACATTCTGGGCAATAATAAAATGCAGAAATCATAATACCGGTATATATTTTTTTCAGTAATTACTACAAGACTGCATATATGTATGCTTTGGTTATTATAGTCTTAAATTAAGTATCAGTTTCATAATACTGTACAGTCTTGCATTACCAACTTTTCTCTTTGGTATTATGAACTGTGGCATTTTATATTTACAGTATTTGCATGCATTTCCTATATTCTACTAATGAAATCTGTGCTGCCATCCCGCAAACACAGACGCTCTAAGATCACGCTTGGACTATGGTCCTGGTCTCGGAATGAAGAAATCCTCAAGCCTGGAGTCACTGCAGACAATGGTACAGGAGGTGAGCCAGAACTACACTTCTTTTGTATAAAGTTACCTTTAAAAATGAAAATACACCAAGTTCATGTTCATATTGACACTGCAAGGACTTGTATATTTATGATCTTCAGATATTTTGCCAAAATATGCCTATCCAACCCTACCAACCACTTAAGCCATCCAATACTGTATATGTTTTGTAGATTGCACTAGAAGAGGAAGGCCAGAGAATGGGTTCTGGTCGAGTACCAAGAGGGCGAGGCTGCAATGAAAGTTTCCGAGCTGCTGTTGACCGTTCCTATGATGTCCCACTAAATGCACTAAGAGCAAAGATGGAGACATGTGAGTACTGCACAAATTTTACTTTTACTCTGCTATTTAACATTTATAGCTATTGACTTCTTACTGGGAGTATGTCAAGTTTTCCAAAAGAACAAAATACAACAGTAAAGTATTTTAGTGTTCAGTGTACCTGACTTGTATGCTATACAGGTGTTTTTCATGAATGCTTGTGTGTAGGTGCCATGACATGTTAATACTTATACTGTATTTGTATATTACTTGTAAATTTTGATGTATTGTGTCCTTGAACTAACAGTAGCAGAGGAAGAATCTGAATCCAGTGGTTCTGGGTTTGGACGAGGCAACAGTCGTCAGTCATCAGTACATTCGTCTGCTGCCCCAGATGCCAGGCCATCCCGTGGGCCCCCTGTCAAGCCTGGCAAGAAGAAACCTGGTATCTTTAAGGGGTTAGGGTCCATGTTCAGGTAAGAACTATGCCATGAAGTGTTACATACCTTATAATTATATTGTATGTGTATAAAATTAACATTACAGAGAACTAAAAGAAAGTGTCTAGGAAACACTTTGGGGGAATGTTCCAGATGAGGTGAAAGAGAGGAGAAAGGAGTGAGTACAAATAATGCATAAAGTAAGTCAAGAGGTTAGTGAAAGAGAGCAAAGGGAGAGTTGGAAATTGAGTGAAAAATGCAGTAAAACTAAGAAACTATCCCAGAGAGAGGATATTAATGCATCTTAGATTCAGGCTTTACACTATACCTTTCCTATTGATCTTTTTGTTACAAGTTTTTACTGTTACTGATTGAAAATTTTATTGACAGGATTATATTATCAAATATCTCCCTGTTATATTCCCTACATGGTGTAACACCTTTACCCTACAGGTTTGGCAAGCATCGAAAAAGTACAGAAAACAGCAAGGATGGAGAAGGGCGAGGTAGTGGCAGTGGGGTTGAAATGGATGCAGCAGAAGTTGAACGCCTGGCAGCCGCCCGTCGACTGCAGCAGGAAGAACATGATCACATGCAGGAACAATACCGCCGCCTGATTGAAAGCACTGCAGCACGGTCACAGGTGTGTTGACTGGGATAGCTGTTTATCTCATAGAGCTCTGTAGAGAACCCACTTTATGCACCCAGCTGTGTTTTATATGAAGGGGCATCATTAGACTTCCCATTTGGCAGTCTAATTTTATCTTGTGTTTCAAAGTACAGTATGTCAGTGGAGAATGTATCAGTACATTTTTGACGGATGTGCTTCCCTTTTTTTTTTAATATTCGTATTGCCACTAGTAGTCTTCTTCCAACTCTTCAATCACAACAGCAACAACAGCTACCTGGTGGGCTAAGGGGCGGCACATTAGACGAGTTGGGTGAGCCATCCCGTTCAGAACGGATGCACCAACTGCGAGCAGAACATCAGCGACGCCATGCCCAGCGTAACCGCACCTACCCCACCGATGACTCTGAGGAAAGATATGAATCTGCCATTAGACAGGTGAGTGAATAGATGTTAAACACTCATTCTTCATGAGTGTCTTCATGATCTGGTTATAGATAGATGAAGGAGAACAAGGAAAACAGTACTTTGTACAGTACAGCATATCTATAAAACAGTATTTTTCATAGGAAACATGCAATGAAAGCACTGTGAAAAATACATGATATAGGCTATATACTGTACTGTGATTTTAAAACAATCCCCCTCCTCCATAACCCTATGTATGCAAACCCTCAGATGCTGGGGTCAACCGTATCAATATTCTGAAAAAGGTTTATGTTTGATAATGTTTGTTCTGTTTGTGTGGGCTCTGAAGATGATAGATTATGATATTTCTTTTATTATAATCCGTTTTTGCATAAAGTCACAGTGAGTTGATATGATTTATATTGACTGTAGTACATTATGTATGTTTTGTAGCAAATGAAACACAAGGAAGGGAGAGTAGTATTAGGGATAATTATTTTGTATATTGTAAGAGGTTTTTCTAAAAGAATAAAAGGAAGTCGATACAGTAATATTTAAGTAAAAGTAATTATGTATTGACTTGTACCACCACCACTTGTGAAAGTTAGATAAGAATATGATTTGTACATCACAAATGCTTTACATCATGATTCTTTTTATGTGTTAAGATGTACTGTTTCCTCCTAAGCATGTGTGTATATTTGAGAATTACTAACTAGTAGAGAGAAATGTTTAGATATAGCTACTTATACATTATGGTTGAGGGAGTACTTTATTAAGTACAGTATAGATGTTCAGTCATGATTAAAAGTCTTGCATCAAGTGAATGAAAGTGAGCCATTTGATTGAATCTTTTTACCAATATGTATTACAAAGAGCAACAGCTCTATTTTCACATCACTTTTGAGGGCCGTTTCATTCAAAAGAGTTGCAGGACCATTGGACATGACGTACCAAGAGTACCATGTTTATGATTTAAAGACTATATAAGTAAATTTTTAAAGCTCTTTATCGGGTGCTGATTGTAGATTGTGCTTGGACAGGTACACTTGACAAATAGAGTATACTAGATGATCCACTTCGGGTATTATATTTGTGATTCTACAGTACTTGAATGAAGGAAGGTTTTATGTAATTGGTAGAGTGATTGTTGAAATAGATCCATTAATCACAATCCCCGTAGCATGAAGCCTTTATTAAAGGAATATAGTACAGTATGGTAAAACAGCAGGGTAGGTTTGGGTGAACATTATGTAGGCTGTACGATTCAGGCCTCGAGTGACGGAACAGGCCTGGCTTTACCTCTACAATTAGCCTGTTATTCAACTGAAATTTTTTGCTTTCTTGCACAGTGTGTAGCTTGGATTTCTGACATACCAGAATATCAAGGTGATACAGAGGCACAATATTTTTCTTATTTTTCTATGTAAATGAGCTTTTGGATAGAATTAGAATTATCAAGCTTAAGGATTTTGTTTGTAGTCTATATTTGCCTCTCTTTTCTAACTGATCTTGCATGGGGAAGAAAATTTGATACTCTTAACAGGAAAATAATTAGTTCCCCTCGATAAGTATGGTGATTTGTAGTGCAGTATGAGGTATGTATGTGAAGACAAGAGAAAGTTTTATTATGAGTAGCACTCCTCTATGAGTTTGTTCTCCTAACACTGTTACAGGTGCTGGGAGAGAGAGGAGAAACGGAAGCAGACAGGGCAAACAATAACACACTAAACTCTACTGACACCAAGTCGCAAGTAATGTCAAAAGGCGATGTGCATAGACCCTCCACGACTCACCATACCCAACCCTCTATCATTTCTCCTTCCTCTTCTTCTTCCACTACTACTAACCAGCCCAAAGGTGTAGGCAACCCTAATAGGCACTCTTTTCATGGCATCGTCCATAAACACCCAGGGAACAGCACTGGATCAAGTACAAATCGTAACTCATTTTATGGCTCTTGCATTAGACCCGAAAGAGACTCTCCAACTTCAGACTCTAACAAGCATTCATCTCCTACAAAGTATGATATCCCATCTTGCATTACCTCATCAAATAGGTATATTCATAATGATGAGATCTACTCAAAGCCCTGCAAGGTTGCAAAAAGTCCAGATAGATCAAGAGATTTGACAGTAATTCCTCCAAATGATGATAATGATGCCAGGGTGAATAATATATCCAACTTGATTATTCAAAATACAGTTTCTAGCAAGCCTCCTCTTCCCCCAAGAAATAGACCAATTAATAATAACTACAAACCACCATTCCCTCCCCGTGCTCCCAAACCAAGCCATGTATCTTATCATAATGCAACGACAAATACCCCTTCAATATACCAAAGAGTTCCAACTAGTCAGTCTATCTCAGATTTCAGTCAGCTTAATGAAATTAACCCAAATTATACCTTCTCATTTACTAAACATTTCGAGGGTGTGAAAAATGAGGACTTTATGAACAAAAACATTATCAACCAAGCCATAAATGAACAAAACCTGTTGTATGGTGATGGTAGTTGTGGTGGTGGTAATAGTGGTAATGTAGTAGCGGGATGCTCAATGGTGGTTGGAGGAAATGCATACCCAGGTGGTTGCAACAGTAGCACAGCAGCACCTCTGAGCAGCAACAGTAGCAGCAGCAGCAGCAGCAGTAGCAGCAGCAATGGTGGGGCAGCGCGAACCAACTCTCTGCCCCGCATGGGGGTAAAGGGGAAGGCTGCGGCTAGGTCTGCTAGGGGTTCCCCTTGCCCCCCACCCCCACCACCACCCAAAGCTGCTCCTAACCCCTTGGCTGCCCTACACTCCACTGACATACTAGACAATAGCCGGTTCTGGGTAAGGGTGTGGACAGATGCACCGCCATGTAGGGCATTGCCTCGCACTGCATGACTTGGATGACACTTCTTCATTAAACAAGTACCCTTCTATCACAACAGTAGTTAATTGTCTTGCATTTACTAAAAAATTCTTTATGTAAGCATGAATGTTAGTAATGATTTCTTATCTGGTGATGTGTTGCATGAAATGGTTTTGTGCACTGAGGCTGTGTTGCATGATAGTGGTGATTGTGTTTTGCAGGATGATGGGGGGTTCTTGGCCCCTCTCAGACCTCACACCCACCGCCGTGCTCACAGTCAAGACCTCATTGGCGAGAGCTGTAAATTGAGTGCCATTTATGAGGTACTGATGTATTAGCCTCCTTGCGGAATGCTGGACTAGTTACGACTCCTTTTGAGGGTTCTCGTACAAGTATTTTTGCATCTTGTATTATTTTGTGTTAATTTGTGTCCTCTTATGCTCTTTATTTTTCTCCCATTTTTTTTTTTTTTTTTTTTTTTAAGCTTTTATTGTTTTCAGTTTGAACTAGAAGTTTTTTTGTTTGTATATTTGGTAGCTAGTTTTGAACAGATAGTTTTTCATAGATTTTTGTTTTATAGTAGTAGAATTACCATGTGTTTCTATTAATTTTATACCATAGATTTGTGCACCATAATAGTTCTGCTTCAGATATAGGCCATACTCCATCTGTTATTGATATCTAAACATAAAATTATACCTCTGTATGACGTAAACCTAGATTATAGCACAAACTTGTACTTCTGTCCACCACTTCATACTATGCTCACTTCCTCAATTAATGTTTTTCCAGAATTTATTTATTCATTGCTGTATAAACTAAAGGTTTTTTGTAAACTATACATGTGTTTCATTGATACATGTTTTCAGTACTTTTCTAAGCAGGTTGTGTTTTATGAGTAATTCATGAAAACCTTGCAAGATTGAATAATTTTTTTTTTAAATATGCTTGATAAATGTTTGCATTGTTGAAAGGAGGGAGGAAAAATATCTTTACTATATACGTAAACCTTATATGCCGTATATCCTTCTATCTCATATTCATTGGTTTCCCTCAATTGAAAAATGTTGTTTTACTGCATCTATTTACCATATGTATATCACTTTATAGCACGGGAAAGAGGACAGTGAAATGCCTACTGTACGTCCTCTGCTGTTTATTAATTTTTGTCTTCTACATTGATTTTTTCTGAAAACAAATTGACAGGATTTCAGAAGAAAAATCTGTGTAATGATTCTAATGCATGCACTATACAAGTTATTTTAGAGCATATGACCCTTGTGCAATAGTTTTTGTAGGTAATGGTTTCTTTACTGTTATTAGTCTTATGAAGTGAGTTTTTACAATGTAGTAAGTATACTATACTTAATTGTATGTGCTGACATTCTCTCTTTGGTAGTGAAAGCGATTATGTTTTCAGTTTTGTTTATTGTGGAAGATGTATTGATGTTGCAGTGACTTCATGATTTTCATTTTAGAAATTTACAACAAATCAATTTTAATGTTTCTGACAAAAAACTTGAGCATGGCTTTCTTCAAAGAGATGATAGAGGTTTCTCTGAAGGAAGACGTACCTATAGGTAAGAGTAATAAAGTAATGTAAAAGGATAGGTAATACAGTATACACTTTGAGTTGAGCTGTCTTGTGTATGTGAGAATGAGAGTACTAGCCATCCATTGATTGAGGAGCTGAAGACAGTAATTGAGGTGGTCTAAATAATTTTATGTTCAAAGTTTTGTATGTGGCAAGGAAATTAATAAGCTAGAATAAAAATGACTAAAGTGCAGTTACTGTTATCAATGATGTATAGAAAGAAAACATTCATATTAGGATTTATGTGAGAATGCATTCATTCATTTGAGTGAATATACTTTCGTACTGCAGTCTTATTTTTCACAACGGTCAAGTAACAAAATAAGATTCATTGGATTGATATAATATATTGGTGTTTCACAAAAATATGGTTCCTCTTAACACCATGTTCCTCCCCACAACAGCGGTTAGATCCTGTACCCAGCGAACCCAAGCCTCCTGAGCCACGCCATGTGCGCTCCCACAGCTACGATTTGTACGGCAACGAGGGGGGAAGCGGAGGGGGAGGGGGAGGGATGGGACGGCCAGGGAGTCGACTGGCGTACGCAGACCCTCACAAGTACTCACACTATGTCAACTATGAGCAGATTCAACAGCATTTGCGGTAAGGCTAGGGGAGAGGGCAGGGATTGGAGGTTGGGCTGTGTGGTGATATTTGTGTACGTACTGTATAGTATGTGTTTAGTGTTTGTAGTTGGGAGTATATTTGTGTTGTATCTAGTTGACTTCCCTGTATATTATTTTTTTGCACTATTTATGTAGTAGTGTTCATGTTTTTATTATTATTATTATTTTTTTTTTTTTTTTTTTTTTTTCAAAGCTAAGTAGTTGAACAATGGCATCAGCATTTCTGTTTGATTAAACTGTAGCACTTAAATGGTACAGTATTTAATTTTGGAGGTAAGTCCATGATTATGTTTATCATTCAAAATTTTGTACAGTATATATACTTTTGATTTCTCATATAGGCTTGATTTATAATATCTTAAAATCCATTTTATTTTACATTTAACATTGTGTATTTACTGTATACTGTATTGTGTTTAAGCATTTGTATGTGATAAGTATTAAATATTAATTTAGTATATAAACAAACAAACTTACAAGCACCATTATTTCTGTGTTTTGGTGTAGTGGCAATGTCCGGAGATCTAGAAAATCAACACTTCACAGACTAATAATGAAACTAATAATTCATCTCAGGTATATAATATATACAAGTTATGGTACTATAGTAAGATTTTTTAAATGGGAAAACAACTTTATAACTTTATATGGTTTATTCCTCACATACTGTACAATATTATGGCTGGTGTAAACATATCTTCTACAACTTACCCAATATTATATCTACTACTTTTCCCAGGGTTAAAACTACTGTACTAAATCTTACTTTGGCTTATCTATCCACACAGAACAAAGAGCTGTATGTGTTGAAAGTCATGGGTTAGGGATTTATGATGACTAGTATAATGGCTTCATGGACTTTGTATTGAGTAATCATTCATTCATTCATTCAAGTGAAATGATGCCTTATTCCTTCGTGGAAATGCCCCTTTAAAAACTGGCCAAGGCAAAACAGTAATAACTTCTTCAGCTCGCTCGGCAATGTTTCATCATACTAGTAGTATCCATTATATCATCACATATCCATGATTTTATGCATTCAGCCCAAACACTGTATAATTAGAACAGTGAGATTAACTATCAAAGGGTTAAGATATTTAGGCATATAAGAGATTGTTGATTCTTTCAGACTGTGCTAAGAAAGCATCTCACTATTGATGGTGCATTTTATGACACCATTTGAAGGAATCTGTAGCTTCCAATTTGCCATCAATATCTTAGCTTTTAAAGGCTGGAAACATTACCCCACCTGTCAAAAAAATTATACATTTGTTGTGTGTATGCAGGAAGATATCACTGATCTCCTTACTCCATGTGGTGATGCTCTGATGAAAGATACAGTGAAAGAAAGGAAGGGTCAGTGCTTCCTCTTTCTCTTGTTCTAGTAATACCACAGGTAGTGTAAGAGAATATGAGTTGTGTGTCCAGCTGTAGGAAGTGTGATCTAACCTGGTGGTGGGATGATATTCAGCTACTGATATGCTTCTCCAAGCTTGCATTAACATTGTAGTTTGTCTTTTCTGAACTGATGGTACTTTGCGTCTCTGATGGCTTATTTGACTTACTGTATATGTGAACCAGATCTATGTGACATTAGTTTAGTATTTATGTAAGTACAAACTAATCATACATTTTCTGTATGAGGCAGTAAGGTTCAGAGGTCATGGTCAAGTATAGTACTTTCAGTTTAGAAAATGCAGACAAAAGAAACTTTACAAAATGCTTAGGAATTCAGAGCAACTCATAGATGCATCATTGAAATATTCTTATATGATATTCATGGAAATGAGGACAAAAATAGTTATATCAACAGAATTCACCATAATTTTGTTGATGCAATTTCATTATTTCTTCTTTGTATCAGGCAATATGTTAGAGAACAAAAATTCAGTGATGAAAGCTGAATTGCATATCAGTTTACCTATGAATATTTATAGTAATTGCAGGATGTTTAATTGCTCTGAATTACTGTGTACTGTATTTTGTGAGTATGCAATCACTCGCACTTCTAAATCTGCTATGCTGGTGGTTGGGTTCACAGCAAGAAATAATGCCTACTGTAGTTTTATCATAGAACATCACTATTTTCATGATTGTTTTTATTTCTGCATGCAGCAAAAACAAGGAGCAGGAAAGGCTAAAGAAATTAGCTAGTCAGCAGTATCAAGACTTTCGGGATAAGCAAACTAGGTGAGATATCAATTTTTATTTGTGTTCTACTAACCTAGGGAATTGGAGGCTATGGGTTCCTTCAAACTGTGCCAAGAATTGCACGATCTCAGGAAAGGTGGTGTTTTTAGTGGCACAGTTTAACTTAAGAGGAATCAATAGTGTCCAGTTTGCTGACAATATCTAACTACTGTACCTTTAATTGGTTGAAGGGTGTTAAAAGAAATTATGAAACAGCTGATGTAGAAGTAGTGAAATGTCAACAGGTGTAGATTTCATATTATGCTTTACATAGCTCCACTCTGCGCGTAAATTGGTAAGTCCGGGTATATTTTTTAAGTTGTCTAAAAGGGGATACAATGTTGTCAGGAGATTGAAAGTAACTCATTCCTACAAACTGTACCTCTTAACCCAGCACCTGTACTGTACAGATTGAGATTATTACAGTTTGGAGAAATGTGTAGTCTCCAATTCATGTACTGTACAATAGGAATAAGTTAATTTTGTGTGATTCTCTACCTCTGTCAAGACACCAGGTACTATTTTCAAAATTGAGATGAAAATTACAGTGTGGCAAGGCTCTTAGGAGTGATGGTGGAGGTGATTCATGTTGTAGAGTAACTAGTGAGTCGTATCAGGATCAAAATTGTGTGTTTATTCAGTGACAGCTGACTGGGATGGGGAATGCTTTAGTTATTGGCAAGTTACTTATTTGTTCTTCCATTATTGTATTGTATTGTGAATCATCCATACTTGAGAGTGAACATTTGGTGTGATTTCTGCCTTTTCTGTGATGCAGTGTTTTCATATGGAAAATGGTCATATAGTTATATATTGGTGTGTACAATGGTAAAAGTAATCCATGTTAATTTGTGGACACCGAGAAATATTATTTTTTATTCATCTTGGATAACACACCAAAATTATTCCAAGTTTCATATGCAAGGCATTAAAAAATGGTATTCTAGGAGCAATGCCTAAACTTTATACTACATTAAAGGAATTTATTCATTTGGATACTGTATATTTTTTATTACATTATAATTTTGCACAAAAACTACCAGATTATATTTTTATCTTGTTCAAGTCTTGTATGTCTGTATTGGACATAAAGTTGACTAGGATTGTTCAAGCTGAGCTGAAAGTGTATTCATATTTTGTCTTCAAATGTGTCAGGTGGTTTGGGGGCTAAACTAACCCACGTGTTTTTTTCTTCCTTAATAATATTACTTTTGTCTTTTGGTACTTCATAATTTTCTTTTGCTTGGCTATCACCTTTTTGTTACTTGTATTTTTTAACATACAGCCAAATACAAATCTGTGTTTGTGTGGTTGACATTTTTAGAGATCTTGCTCTCATATATTGGTACAGTACACATCTTTACTACTGTTGTTGTTTGTATCAAGTTTTTACACTAGATAATTATTATGTATTACTGTAGTATCCACACTTCATAACATGCTGACTACCATAACACAGATTTATGTACACCTGTATCTGTATGTATGCATTAACCTTGCAACTCGTTGTCATTTTTCTTCATTTAATATTTTCCAACACACCTTCTGAATAGGTAAAAAGGGGATCATCTAATACAATATACAGTACAGTATTCTCTACACCTAATCCAATAAATCCACACTGCACCATCTTCACTCTTGACTCTATGATCCCTGTATTTTTTCATTTCTCACATGACCTTCATGAACTTATTATTTATTGTTTGCACACATTTTATTATTCCTATTATCTTCCGAGTCATTTAATTTTAATCAAGTCCTGCCTAGCACCTCAACCCATGTTCATTTTTCTTACTTTATACTCCCCATGTATCTCTGACTTTTTTATTTGGCCTTCCTTGTTCTCGACTTGTCTCCTCATCCCTCCCCCACTTGGCCCTGCCCCTTGCAGACGGCAGGACGGGCGTGGTTCACTTCTGAAACGGCTGGAGGAAACCTTCATACACGAGTCTATTCTCTCCAGGTATAACGGCTTGCCAGATCTCACTGCATGAGGCACGAGTTGATGCTGCATGATTCTATCTCCATCTTTCCTTATATTTTTAATTATTTATTAAAATTATTATTATTATTATTATTATTATTATTATTATTATTATTATTTTTATTATTATTATTATTATTATTTTTATTTTTTTTATTTATTTTTTTTTTCTGATAATGCAGTTGCATTAGAAGTTGTCCTTGTATCTCGTATTTCTACAGTGCAGGACTGGGTTGCTTTTTCTCTTCTTACTTTTTGAAGAGCATATAATGATAATTATATGGTGCATGGAAGGAAGATTGTAAGGAACACTTTCATTTCCAATATGATTATTACTGATCAGTGTCTTTGAAGCTTGTTTTTTTTGTTTTTTTCATGAATATTCTTAATCTTCATATTGTTGGTGTCCTGTATATAATTTTAAGAACAATTTTATCTATTGCAGTGTGTAGCCTTTGATATCTGTAGATGTATAAGTATTGTTGACAGGTAATATTTATATAAATTACAGTACAGTATTATAGCTCTGTGGTAAGTGTGTACTGTAGGGCGGTAGTGCATGAACTTTTGTTTTAAAACTTTGTAATTGAGTTTGTGTGTTGCACTACTTTTTGTTTAGCAATACCCTGCACAAACTGCTGCAAGCAATGAGCTCATTGCAATACCCAGACAGCTTATGTATAATTAAAATATTTACTTTGCAGTGTTGGTAATCTTTTTCTTTGGGAAAACTGTAATGAGTCAGAACTGGGACTGAACCTTTGTTATATCATGAGGTTTGTATATTGCACTAAATGCAAAATATGCTGCTGTTTGATATTATGCAAGAGAAAGTACAAAATTGCACCCATGTGTTAAATAAAGCGGTCTTTATTTCTCCAAAACACCTGATAGTTTCCATGATTTTGAGAGGACCAGAGTACAATACAGTACTGGTAGTTGCTTCTTTGATAATTTACAATCATACCGGGTACAGTATTCCTATGCTGTAAAAGAATTTGCTATTATGAACGTGATGCATTGTGTTTATGTTGTGTTGTGTACTAGATATGTGTACTGTACATGTTTGATTACTTTAGTGAAGGTAGCATCTTTTTGGCTTCCATTTACACCTGTTCTTTGCAAGTCTTTTTCGTGTTTATGGCCTTACCAACCCATACTTCATGCTCATCCTTATTATTTATATTAATTCATCCTTGTTATTTATACGTATTCACTCCTAACCCCTTGAAAAAAGGGATGATGTACTTAGACTTAAAAGTATCTTAGTAATAGAATATGATCTGCAGGTTTTTTTTTTTTTTTTTTTTTTTTTTTTTTTTTTTTTTTTTTTTTTTTTTACTGTAATGCATTTTTGAATACGATAGGTGTAGGAGAAATCAACTGTGAGAATTATTTTAAAGAACAGTTATCAAATCCTTCAAGCTGCCACAGTAGCCTTTTATCTGCCTCGGATACCACCCCCCACCCTCCCCACATTCCCAGTCCGCATTCGAGTCACAGAAATAAAAATTTAAGTGAGTTTTACAAGTGATGTTTTCTGGTCTTATTATACGATGTTTCTACCTACATGTGGTTTAGTCATAACCGTAAAATGATGGAGGCAATTCGGGTAAAAACGAAGAGTAAATGTACTTACCTGAGGGGAAGTGCTGACCTTTTTGCATTAAATATATTTAATCAATTGTTTGATTTTTGCGATTTTTAACATTGCGAGATTTTTTGTGGACCATTTTCTCGCGAAGTAGAAGGATGGACTGTAAGTGCAGCAGTGTTCATGTGGAGTGGCTTTGCGTGGATGTGAGCTTGCTAGAAGTGCAGCAAAATTAGCAAACATATTTGGTAATTGGTAACAATATTGGTCATTTTCGGACTTACACAATTCCCGGACGTTTATGGTTCCTGGACGCCTCTTTCCCCCTCTTGACCCCCTATAGTTCCACCTGTATAATAGTCAGCAAAATCGAGAGTTGATTTTACAGCACATAACTTACAACATTGCCGCGGGCCCATTAGTGGTACCCGGGTTGGTTTAGACACTATATGTGTAGGAGAGTATGCAGGGGAGAGCAGCAAGGTGCCAGTATATTTCCTCACACACAGCAATATTATAAGTGACCATCTGTGTCCTGTGGGGACTCCAGTGACGGTCTTCCCCAGCTGATAACTTCTCGTCCGCTCCCCTGCAAACTCTACTAAAACACATTTATATATCTACCTAAATTTAGATATACAGTGCTCCCCCCAAGTAGACTGGGGTTATACACCAAGCAGGTGCCGTGTACTTTGAAATCGTCTACTTGAAATTGATAAATAAAGGGGAAAGAATAGGTTTGGTACTGGCGATTCCAAAAACTAACCCTTCTTGACCATTATAATATGTACACTCCACCCCAGATTCTCTCTCTAGTGAATTAGTTCTAAACTTGAGCCAAAAGTATGGAAAATGTATGTGTTTAAAGGTTGTTCATTCTAAAAGGGTAGGCCTAAAAGCGCGAGTGTAGTGAGTGAGGAGTGAGCGTGAGGGTTGAGAAGTTCAGTTATCACCAATAATCCATGAGTTTCTACTCATACAAACACATTTCCTTAGTTATATTCATTATTCTTTGTCACTTTCTCTTACAATCACTTGCACTTTTCACCATATCAAATGTCTGTACTGGGATATGTGCAAAAAGTGTGAAAAATGCCTGATTTGAGAAATTGTTCACTATAAAGGGTAATGAGGGAGCGGGAGGGTGAAAAGTTGTTCACTATAAAGGGGTTGGCTTATCGCGAGTTTTTTTTTAAATGCTACGTGTACACTGTAGATATTTTAGCTAGATTTGCTCTAGCTAGAGCTCTATATATTGTAAACAGGAGTGAGAGTGCTCTAGCTAGACCTAATCTCCGATCTCGGTAGAGTTGTTGTAGTCTAGCTAGTGATGTAGTGTACACAAGGTGGAGAGCACTTCCCGAGACTGCTCTAGATCTATTTGTGGAGTTAAATAGATTATTTCGATCTAGGTAGAGAACTGCTGTACAACATGAGTAAAATGACATCCAACAAAAAATGGAAATGGGATAGTGATCAGACAATGTCATTAATACAGCAATATGAAAGGTTCCCCGAACTCTGGAATGTGTCGTTGATGCAGTACCACAATAAATCAGAGGCAAAAAAAGGGGAATAAAGAAGGATTGAAGAAAGGGGAAGTGGAGAGAATAGAAGAGAGAGAATGGAGGAATCAGAGGCATAAAAAGGAGTTAAAAGAGAAGATTTGGAGAGAAAAATCAATTCAAATGTGTCACTGGTGAATTTGACACGACTGAACTATTTTGTGTTACAGTTATGTTCCAACACTGAATATAGGCTTTATGATGCTGGCCAAATCACACACACAAACACACACACCTACAAACAAACAAACAAACAATACACACACACACACACACACACACACACACACACACACACACACACACACACACACACACACACACACACACACACACACACACACACACACACACACACACACAGAGTAGTATATCAGGCTGAGTGGATAATGAATAAAGAAAGAGTAAGTAAAATGAAGTACAGTACGAGAGACAGCATAGTAGCTGCAGCAACTATAGGTGCTTGGACCATGACATCTTACCACACACAAATCTGACTGAGACTGGTCCTCGTCAAACACTGAAACACACTCCAGTGTACACTAACAGTAGAGCAGTCTCGCTAGGTTTAGTCTACCACCACTCTATCGAAGCTCTAGGGAGAGCAAATTATGGTGCAGTGTACACACGCTGTAGAGCTAGTCTCGCTAGAGAAAGCCATGTTTAGCTAGATTTTAATCTACAGTGAACACGTACCTTAATAAAATTAATAATTACAAGCGAGTGAGGGTGATAGTGGTATGGTCAGTTCAGTTATCACCAAAACTCATTGAATTTCCAATCGTACACACACATTCCTTAGTTTTTATTCATTTATTTTGGTAATTTTCTCTTAAAATCCCTTCCACTGAATATCGACTTGCGCATATGTACGTGTACACCTACTTTTGAAAAACCTTTTACTTTTGGTATTTTTATTTCAAATAATTTCTCCGCCTACTTGGAAATCGTCTAGTTAATGACCACCTACTTGGGGGGAGCACTGTAATTGTATGGCCTAACTCAGCATACGCATTATAGTATACATACTATACATGTTATAAATATCTCTGCCACAAGTTAAAAATTCTAGTCTATGAACACAATGAAATATATTGTACAAACCCATTCAAATAACATTGGAACTCCCAGTCAATAATAGAAAAGGAACAATAATGCAGGGACTATTTTAAAACTTAATCGTATTACAGCTATGCATGCCAAATTATATATCATTTATAAGTAGTTAAAATATAAAGCATGAAGCTAGTAAGATTTCTTTGTGCATGTGTGAAGATTGTATTTTTGGACTGTATGAAGCTAAGATGTATTTTTATTTAAAAAAAGTAAGAGATAGTACACTCTTGAGAGTTGATTAATTTTCCCTTGTAACCTTCTGCAGTCGTGAGGGACGAGAGTACCAGAGCCAACGTGGGCCACGCGACTCACAGCCCCGGCCAGTTAGCAACTACTATGAGTATGAAAGCGTACAAGCTATGATTTCTCATGCTCGAGACCCTTTAACTGCTTCTCTGCCCCGCCCACGCCACCCACAGCCTGCACCTCCACCACCTCCACACCAGATTCTCCCACCCACTTCAATACCAAAAGGTATGTAGACATTAATAGTGGTATTACTGTATTGTTGTTGGTTTGGTTGTTTCATTACAACCACAGTGCAAATCATCATATTCTACCTGCAGAGCCAACCATGTTAACAATTTCACAGACCACTGTACCCTTACTGGTAAAGAGCAGGGAATGGTTGATGGATATTTGTACTTCTTTTCTTAGAGATTAGTGCCCAAAGTGAAGGTATCCCTCTCCCGTACTTGTAATAGTAGTTAAACAAAAATAGGAAACATTTTGTATCTCCTACACTGTAAATTCCAACTACAGTATATTATTATGACATGAAAACTTAATGCTATCTCCATAATACTACATATACATGTATTGATAATCATTATATTATGAGTAGTTATCCTCACCATAGAAATATTTTTGTGTAGTGTGGCATAGGGAAGTGCTGTACCTATTGCCCACCATTCTTCTGATGGTGCAATCAGCCTCGTATCCCCTACAATACAGCGGGGGGAGTGAGGATTGGGGTCGCTGCGCTCTAACAATGACCCCACCAAAGGCTCAAATAGCTTCAGAGCTGGACCCCTTGCCTGTCAAGGGTCCTGCACTGGAGCTAGAGCCTTCCCAACCCCCCTTCCCCTAAAGAAGGGGAAATGAGGTATTGATGATGACTGCCATTAATCAGTTTAGTATGCAACCATTTACAGCAGGTTTTTATTTTAAGGAATGCACTAAGTATAAGATTAGAAAACTAGTTTGTACATTTATTCACACATCCGGCCACAAAGTACATTTAACTTGGTAGCTGGGGAAAAATCAAATTATAGGTATAATGTATTTATCTCGACAGGTAACATGAGTGGGAGCAGCAACAACAACAGCAACAATAACAACAACAACAATAATAACACCACAACTCTGTACCCTGGAGCCTCTCAACCTCACCACCTCACCCTCTACAAGCAGCCCCCCCCAATCCATCCCCAACAACAGCACCCCTCCTACCCCTCTGGTGCGGATATTGACCCCTATCACTCTCAGGGAGCCCATTCATATCATCGACCAACTCACTATCCGGGCCCCCCACCACACCACCACCACCACAAGCCCCCTCCTCCACCCCCACATCTCCACCACACAACAAAGATCACGGTGCCTGGCTCTAAAGTATGACTATGAGCAGGTCTGAGAATATAAGACTGTTAAAATATCAGAAGAGAAAAAGGGTGCTATAAAGACATTAATAAAATATAGCTAACGAGTGCCCAATCGAAAAAATATATATAATCCAGCATCAGTATGAATTAAATATTAAGGAACTGCTTGCACATCAGTGCTGGAACTTAACATGGTGCTGGAAACAGACATTGAAAATCAAAATTCACTCTTATGTTATGTAAAATTTCTGTAATTTATAGAAAGTATATTACTGAAATTAGCATAAAATGTACGAAAGAATGTTAGGTGATCTATGTATATGTTTTGTATATAATACTGAGAGTGGCTGAAGGGAGTATTGGTTTTGTACAGTTATAAATGTCTTCTTTTACCAGGTTCTCAGTCAGTTTTTTAATAATAGTGATGGAAAAGACATTCCAGGAGATACATTGAAACCTTTGCAGCTATAGATTAAGATAATGTTCTTGCCTTATTACTGGAATTTAGTGACTTATTTTGGTACCTCTGTTTTACCTGGGATGTATGGAATGCCTATAAAACAATACCTTATGGCTTGAATATTACATGTCTCATAATCAGATTAGGCATTGAAAATGATCTCTGACAATATGAGAGTCCATGTTGAATAGCCTGTTATTTTAAAATTCAGTGATACAAAATAAGACTGAAATTTTTTATTACCATTTCTCATAAAGTTGTTGATTCAGCATATTTTTCACTAGGGTCATGTATTTTTAATAAAATGTTATTACAAATTGCGGTGCCACAGAGGGACTGATGTGAAGGATTAATTGGTAACAATACAGTGCCATCCATAGTTTTGCCTTGGCAGTTTGACATGTGCTAATTGTCCATAGGAAATATATTTTAATGAAGGACAGCTTGCCTATATAAATATATATATACTAAAGTTTTAATATACAAATATATATTATAGATCCCCTATTTTGAAGTATATATTAGACTAGCAAGAAGTGTCTTTTAGAATCACATTTTATACTGAATTTTATTATATACTGTACTGCTTAAGCTTTTAATTAATAAGGTTGTTTATTACACAAACTCTTCTAGCCTCTATCGACTCGTGCCAAAGTGACGTGTTGCAGTCGGGCTTGGTAACCCTGGTTTATTTAGTAAAAATGGCTAGCGTCTAGTTACCTGTTCGGTAACACTGGTTGTTTTACTGGTCACTTTAGCTCTGCTATTTTATGTATAGTGTATTATATATTTTTATTGTATAAAGTTTCCATCAGGTTTTAAGTCACTTCTTTTATACATATGTAAAGTGCAGCTGCCACTTTACTCTGCTCAAAGTGCAGCTTAGCTCTACCATGGGCAACTTGTCCAATACTCCAAAGGAAATTAAAGGCAATTTTTAGTAAGTGTGTTTATTTTATCCTACTGTATTATTAATTGCAGTAATAATCTTTTCTTCTAATAGTCTGTATGAGGATATATGAATACCTGAGTGATAATATTATGGATGTATTTTGTCACCATATTTGCATTATGCATGGGGTGTTGGTGGACATTGTGAACTGAGAGGTCTTCCAATAGCCATGTGATGTATAAGGGTTAGGTGTTGGAGAGACACAGGTGTGAGTTATGTAATGGGACAGATGGGGAATTAATTAATATCATGGATTACATGGCTTGGAACAAAAGAGAGGTGTGCGGTGGGACAGATGAGATATTGTGGGAGCTGTGTATTGGCATTAGTGGGATAATCAAGTGTCATGTGTGAATTGAACAGAAAGACAATTAATTAACTTGGTGAATGAAGAAAAGAGTTATGTGATTAGATAAAATGACTAGCTATGTAATGGTTCAGACAGCAGCTTTGTGTTGGGAAAGGACTAGAGAAGTGTATCGAGAAAGGAAAACAAGGGAAGCTGATGATGGAGCCCATATACAGTATGTTAACTTAGTACCCTTCCCCTAAAAATATATATCTAAGTGACTCATAAGTAGTCGAATCTATCATTAAATAATAAATAAAGTGTTGAATGTGGGCCTTCTAGTTATTAATGCATTATGGTCAGTGAGATATTGGTTACATATTGCCTAAGTTACACTAAGTAATTTTTTAACAGCTTGCTGCTAACAGCATAGTGCCAGCGGGAAACCACAAACGCATAACATTGATACAAAAAAACAATGCTTATTTTCATTGTCACAAAGTATGTTGTCAGGATCTGCCCCTTTATTTAGTAAGTATCGGTTTTATCTTATCTATTAACAGGATGTCTGGCATTACAGCCCGTATGTATAGTAGGATGTTCTTAATTATTTTTAGTATTGCATATAATAATTATCAGTTGAGAAAAACCTAATCAAGCACCCTTGTGAATATATATATTATCCTAAAGAAAATATAACTTATTACTGTCATGCATGATGTATATAGGCTGCGTTGCGTTATCTCATTTTTCAGCAATATTTTTAATACTCTATACAGGTGTTGAACATACATATAATTTAAATATAGCGGTGTTGGTGTCAAACTGGTGGAATGATATGATTGGCTACCGTGGCTCAACATGCACCAATCACAACAGGCCAACACAGACACTCGACTAAAATGACACATGGCAACATTACACATACAACATTAATTTATTTGTACTCAACCCTTACTAACAACATATTTAAACACCAAACGATAACAAAACCATTACCATCAATCCCCAAGTACCTTAAAATAACAAATAACATCCCCTTAGGACAATAAAAAGGGAGAAAGGAAAATATTATGGCGACAACCACCACACACACAGAGATACACACAGACAGACACACTTGAGGGCCGGCATTAAAACCCAGTAGACGTGAGGTTGAGGTTATTATAGAAGGGTGTTAGTCAGTATACTCTCCCTGACTACAAGATGACACACAAATTACTCCTTTTCCTGGCCATGGTGGTGGGGATGGTAATGGCTGACGATGTCCTTCAACTTGGTGATGGAGATTTTGACCAGAAAGTTGGAAGCCATGATACAGTTTTGGTCATGTTTTACGCCCCTTGGTAAGTTATATTAGACATTATTATTGTTATATATTTTTTTTCTTAGGGGTGGTCTGTCTTTCCTCCCTTCCCTTCCTCCCATCACTATATTTATTTTGTAATCACATTTGTTCTTTATACAATGTGGCTTTTTATTAATTATTACTATTAGTACTACAGTTGTTATTTTCCCACTGCCACATTTATTTTATCACATTGAGTATTTATCTTATGCAATGTGGCGTTTATTTGTTATTATTTTTAATAGTACGGTTGTTATTATTTTCCTCAATGCAATATGGCTTTTATTAATCATTAGTACTACGGTTATTATTTCCCTTTGTTTGCGTTTAGTTAAGTTAGTGATGCCTTGAGAATAATGGCGGTGAAGACTGAAATAAAATAACACAATAACGTAACTTATGTTTGGTTATTATTGTAAACATGACTCTGCCTGTATGTATGTTACTTCATTTTATCCATCATGCATCCATTATTTAACTATTTCTACCAAGTTATGATACCCAGGAGTGAATAGTTACGGTAATAGTTATCCATCATGCATTAACTATTATAACTATGTCTACAGTTATGATACCCAGGAGTTAATAGTTATCCATCATGCATTAATTATTATAACTTAATACAGTTGTGATAACCAGGAATGAATACGTATTAATTAATGGCTGAGGAGTAACTATTGCCTTGTAGAATAGTCCCGGGGTAAAAGAAATAATATATATATACGGTATTGTACCAAAGCTATGAACTATTTATACAAAGTTATGATACCCAGGAGTGAATACATAATAATTAATGGCTGAGAAGGAGTAGACCTAACTATTGCCTTGTAGAATAGTCCCGGGGGTAAAGAAATAATAAATAGGTAGTACTGTACCAAGGCAACACGTAACTGCATTATAAACATGGGTGTGGGAAAAGTTTAGGTCAGGGATGGATATCGGTGACTGGATAATGTGCTCTGTGTGAAAATATAAAACGAAAAAGTTTGTTTCTGGTAATGAGTTCTTATTTTTTATAGATTGGAAACAGATAATAGTGACAAATATAATGTGCTTTGTTTGACAATATAACACGGAAAATGTTTTGTTTCTGGTCATGAGTCCTTATTTAATTTTCTTACTTATGGATTGGATACAGATAATAGTGACAAGATAATGTGCTCTGTGAAAACATAATGCAGAAAAATTTTTGTTTCTGGTCATGAGTCATTATTTCTTCTTACTTATAGATTGGATGTGTTTGTGCTTTTAATTCATATACACAAACCACACTGGTAGGTTAACTTGACGTGGTGGTTTTATCTGAGACTGGGAATGACTGTATTTTATTTATATGCACTGTGATAGTTATCCGAGCTGTGATAGTTGTTTATATCCCAAATACAGGCCCAAACCACTTGAAATTTTTTTATTTTTGGGTCCCAGAAGCTATCTGTACATGCATACTTAGTGCTAGAATATATCCCAAATACAGGCCCAAAACATGCTGAAAAGTTATATTTTTAGTGCCCAAAGTTATGTGCATGCATCTTCTGTACTCGTTTATATCCCAAATACAGGCCCAAAACACCCGAAAAATTGATATTTTGGGGGCCCAGAAGCGATCTGTACATGCATACTCAGTGCTAGAATATATCCCAAATACAGGCCCAAAACATGCTGAAAATCGATTGGTAGCTTGACTAACTACAATAATATTAGTTCAGCTGCCTAGATTATTACATTTGCACAAGATCACATACTATTACCATAGATAGTGTACCAGAAATCCTATCTAATGTAATCAAAATAAGGTAGTGATAATTTGATAGGGGTCTTCTCTTCCATATTGTTCCAGAAAACTTGCCCTTGCCATGTATTTGGGTTGACAGCTGGGGCAGACAGTGATGGGCTCACTGTCTGGGGCTGGGATCAGATGTTACAAATAGTTTATTTCGTAATTATCTATTATATTGCCGTTTTCTGTTACGATGTTTTTACCCTCTTTACCTACTAATTTATAATATTCTATGACTTTTCTTCTATGGCATTTTCTTCGGAAATGCCCCATTTCCAAGATAGTTCCTATTCAGATCGGGCATTTTGAAATTATCCTGACCTTACCTAACCTAACCTAGACCACAGCAGACTACCGGGACCTAACCTGGGCAAACTACCGGGAAATAACCTTGGCAAAGTACCGGGATTTGACCGTGGCAAAATACTGGGACCTAGCTGGATCTGGCAACACTGCTACAAAACGGCAATAGTCTAGATAAATACCGTCTATTTCAACAGCTGAAGTGGGAAGTACCGGTACTTAAAAATAGGGTTTGGTTTCAGATGAGGCGCGTCACAGCCCATAGGTTGTGTATCCCAATTTATCCCTGGAAATTACTTCATGATGAGGTTAATAGATTTAGTTGGATCCATTTCTGTAAGGATATTATATCTACACGATCAACTAGATTCTAGTTGATCGTGTATACAGTACATTGTGGCACCCTCCAAAAATTCATAAATTGTAAGCTTGTAATATTACAAAAGTTTAAAGTTTCAGTATTAATAGATTATATTTGGTGATGCAATACATTCTGATTTCTTTTCCCAGGTGTGGACACTGCAAGAGAATAAAACCAGAGTTTGAGAAGGCCTCAACCGTCCTCAAGAGCAATGACCCTCCTGTTATCTTGGCCAAGGTGAGGTTTAGTAGTAGTTACAGTATTTATCTTGATAAAAAATCAACTTTCAATTAGGAAAGGGGATAAAGTTCAAGATGAGCCGCAGAAATGGAAAACGCCCTTTTTCTAACTTTTTTTGGATGATATATCATTCCCTGTTTTTATGGCCAAAATTTCCTGTTGCCCTTATATTTCAACATATAAACACAGTTAATGATGGATTGTCCCCCAAAAATGAGGAAAAAAAATTCAATCTCTGTGGCTCAACTATTACTGGAATGAGATGTAGCACTGGTGAAATTTAATATTACTATACAATACTATACTGAGGTGAGACCATCTCTTTAATTGTTAATTTGAAGGGTTGAGCTTCAAATAAATGCTCTTTAACGAGTGTTATAATCTTATTACAGTATAACACATGAAAAGCTGAAGTTCGTATTGAAATACATATTTGTTGAAAAACTTGGCAGGTGGACTGTACAGATGATGGCAAAGACACGTGTGGAAGGTTTGGCGTGAGTGGGTATCCTACTCTAAAAATCTTCAAGGGCGGTGATATGTCCTCTGACTACAATGGCCCACGTGAAGCAAGTAAGTAGGGAATGTTCATCTTGGCTGTAGTGTCTGAAAATTATTTCTAGGATTTATACCAGCATGTGTGTGACTGAGCATATGTTGAGTTGGGGAAAGATTTGAGTACTAATTCTCCAACAAATTTGGTGCAGTACATATGAATCTAATGGTTTGGTAGAGGGCTAATGGTGACTGTTTTTGAGAGCTGTAGTGATTGAATTTTTAACACTGCAAGGTTAGAGAACCAATAGGGAGTGGGTGGCATATTGTTTTGGGAGGTGAGAGGATGAATAAAGGGAGTTTAAATATCTTGGGATAATGTGTAAGCATAGGAGCATGGAAGGGGAGATTGGAGAACTGCGCAGAGTAGCGTGGAACATAATTAAATATTCTCTGGCCAGATGGGATTGTGAAGTTCATGAAATCTCAAGTTGGCCCTGCATCAAAGGAGTTGACATCAGTTGAGGTGGCTGAGGCATTCTTGGCAGCACCTGAGGTCAGCGTGGTCTACTTTGGAGGGGAGTCTAAGCTCAAAGGTAAGGATCAGCATAGACCTACGGTTGTTATAAACTATGAGTATTTTTGTAATAAGTCATTTATATCTTTACCAGGAATAAAGTTGTAATTCGGGTAATCTGTATAGGTTGGTCTATCAATTAACTCCGAGTTTTCTATTATGCTAAGCTGGAATGATTATGACCACGATTTGAAGCCCTTGTACAGCCTTGTTTTGTTACCTTTATGCTGAACTGTACCAGGTACACTATATCTTAATTTCAACCAACAGATGCATTTTTGAGGGCAGCAGACAACTTACGGGAATCTGTGAGGTTCGGCCATTCAGTGGAGGCAGCAATCAATGAAAAGTATGGCCACAATGATGTGGTGGTGCTCTTCAGACCAAAGCACCTGGAAAACAAGTTTGAGCCTTCCTCGGTGGTGTATGAGGGTGGAGTGGAAAAGAATGCCATTGAAACATTTGTCAAGAAGAATTAGTGAGTATTGTATATTGGCTCGTATATTGGTCCTGCCATTAGGGAGACTTTGGTATTGCTATTGATCAGTTTCTTGTTCCACTTTTTTACCCCTAGATTTGAGTGATCAAACCAAAATCACCTTTATTACACATGCAACACTAGCATATGTTAAACCTAATGGGCAGTGGGTGTGTTTATCGTTAATCTTTTCAGGGTGGGGAGTAAGATTCCCTCATAATGGAAGATCACACATTTTTGCTGTAAAAAGGTAGTTGAGCTCAACCAGTCTCATGATGGGTGCCAACATTATGGATGAATATTGGCATTGGAATTTTTGTTTATTATATTTACCAGGTTGTAAGTTATGTATTGGAAACCTTGATAAGACAAGGGGATCTACAGCACAGACATTATTCATGAATTTTCTAAATATAATTAGTAAGTTGAACTGGTTTGATTAGGAAACTTTATTCCTTGAACTTAACAGGAACCATTTATTCCAGTCATGGTTTGGTCGGCCACAGGACATCAGACAATGTTCAGGACTTTAAAAATCCTGTTGTGGTTGGATATTACAATGTGGACTACACCAAGAACCAAAAGGGCACAAATTACTGGCGCAACCGTATACTGAAGGTGAGTAGGATAAGAATGTTCCCTGCTAGAAATGAAATGACAAAGATGCTTTCATTGTTTGCTAACCCAAATATCTTGGAGTTCGAATTAAGGGATGGGATGTTCGAAAGATCATAGCGGGCTGCCATTACGATAACCTTGGTGCTCCTGTAGCTACCATATTTTGTGGGCTACAAGGCTTGCTAAGGTGTATTTTCCAATGCTTGTAATCATCCTCGTAGCTCACGATCAAGGGATCTTAGCGCCCAGTCCATTCCGTTCCGCTTGATCACATTTCATCCCAGCTGACTGCCGCTCAGCCAATCAGCGGCACGTAGTCTAAATTAGCATAGTTAAACATGTAACCTCGTAAAAAGACACTGTGCCTCCTGTTGCCTGTGCTTCCTTTGTATTTCGTAGACATTTGAACCCGTCAGCCAATCATATTGCACCAATAAAATATCAACATATACACCTCCTACTGTCAATCAATGTAACTCAAGCACTCTGCCACTTAAAAGTTAAAGAAAACAGTGAGAAATGGCAAGTGAAGGTACCACCTCCAAATGCAGTCGTCGAGCCATTTTACTGATAAAGAAATATTGGTAAAAATAGCGGTGAACTAATCATAGAGTTTGACAAGCATAATATACCATAATTATGTCCAATTTGTCATACTATAATAGTTATCTATCAGTCCACTGCATTGCTTTTGGCTACACCCTTGTATGTATATGTATGTATATATATATATATATATATATATATATATATATATATATATATATATATATATATACTCACATAAAGTTTGTGCCGGGCTGTGTAGGCAAGCGTAGGTTACTACAAAACTCGTGCATCATACAAAAAACTCGGAAAGAAACGCAGCACTGTAGCGAAAACGTTTTGATTGACCTTTGTAATGCTGCTTAATCTAGCGCTAAATAGTGGCAACACTGCAAGAAAGATGCCAGACAGTGCCAGTTAATTTTTTTCAAATTGAGTAGTCGGTATTCACCCCTCGCTCGACTCCCCCGTGCTCCTCGGTTGACACATTATAGTTATCGGGATGTGGATATAATATGGGGAAATGTAAGCAACTATCACTGGATACACTTTTACAGTGTTGCTTTGGTCTTCAAACCAAGGACATTGTGGAACAACTTTGTGTGTGAGTGATCCGTGAGGAAGCACGTTGCCAGGAATCACCAGGGTGGCGGCAAGGAAATCCCCACTCAAAAATCAAGGTCTGGTCGTCCTCATGAGGTCTCAGAATGTATTGTTAACATTATAAAGAGATTATTGGAGACAAATCCACGTCTGACAGCAAAAGAAACTAATCCTAAGGTGTTTGGGGAAGTAGGTGTCTGAACCGTTAGTAAATACATTCATACTCAGGGTTACAGATGCCGCCGCCCAGCACAAACTTTATGCGAGTACTGTATGTATATGGAGCTTCCTGCAGCTCCCAAGCCTCAGTTAGTATAATTTTGTGAGCAATCTTGCAACTAATAACATATACTCGTGTAGCTCTCCTATGTTCACTAGCTTACAAGCAATTCTCATTCATGTACAGCCATGGCTGATAGTGCTGGACCAGGGTCCAAGGAGTGTTGGAGAGCAACTGAACAGAGTTCGAACAAGTGTATTTTCCAAACCATTCTCAATGTTTAGAGAGGTTTAGAAGACTCACTTTATCGAACTCTGTTCAGTTGCTCTCCAACACTCCTTGGACCCTGGTCCAGCACTATCAGCCATGACTGTACACATCCAGCAGACTCCCTTTTAAACCATCAAAATATTTGCTCATTTATATCACTCGTCATTCTCTTCTTCTTCTCACTCACTCATGCAAACGATGTTGTAAACAACACATTTGACGGCTCATAGCTTGTAAATCACTCAATCTACATAAGTAAATGATACAGGATATTGAAATACAAACCTTTAGCTGTCACCTGATGTACTTGTGAAGACTAAATTGACATCTGTAGGATGGGTAGCCAGCTCAGTGACCACTACTCAAAATTCACTTTTACACTTTATTTACATATAAGTACATTTTCATGCTCTGATTTTGTTATAAAACATATCAGAATTACATTTTTCAACACAATATTAAATGTAATGTCACTGTCTCACATATATGGTAATTACATGAAAAATAGAGCTCTAAAAATACATCCTCCCACCTTCCCTGCTCTTGTAACACTGATTGAAAGTGGTTGGTTAGACTGGGGAGTCTCTTGGCTATCACACGTAGTGTTGCCAGACGGAAAGTAACGAGTTTATTTTAAAATGCGGTAGAATTATTTCGTCACCTGCTGTCCTCCACACTTGGTGGTGGTGTCGAATTATCTCATCACCCTCGATTAAGGGTAGAAAATCATGGGTACCTTCAAAGTATTAATCTGAAGCTATTGTGCCTTGTGTAGTTCATTTGGTAAGTTGTTGGACAAGTAACTAATACTGTATAAAATAGAACTGGGAAAACTGAATTTAAGAATAAATTTTTGTATTCTATTCTTTTAAAGTTGTTTATATTGTAATATATTTGTATATATAATATTTTTTTAATTTAATATTTCAGGTAGCAAAGAACTATGGAGACCTCACCTTTGCAGTTTCAAATAAAGATGACTTCCAGCATGAACTTAATGAGTATGGGATGGACTTTGTAACTGGAGACAAACCAGTGATTTGTGCAAAATCTACTAAGGGTCTAAAGTTTGTCATGAAGGATGAGTTTTCGTAAGTACTTTTTATTGTCGAATCTTTGTGCTGTTATTAATTGAATTTACATAGAATATAAATTGATGAAGATTTACAGATATAATTCAATTAACACAATGCTAGACAGGCAGTGGCTATTTCATGTGATAATGCTATAAAAAAAAAAAATTGTATACCAAGTATAAGTTCTGGTTGTAATTAAGATTTACAATGTACTTTATCCTAATTTCTGCTTCATGAAATATGCTTTGAATTCTGCTTAAATTATATTCCAAATACAGGCTGTATATATATTTATTTAAATGTATGTACAGCTCCGGACAAAACTCTCTAGACTCGTTTGACAGCATTTGGCATCTGATAGGGTGATGGGGGTTGGAGTTAGGGGACACTCTTCACTAAATCTTAATATTCAGTGTGTTTGTATGTGTGCTATCAGCGGGAGGTCCTGTGTATGTATGTATGATTGTATACTTAGAGCCAGTGTACAGTAGTTTGTGCTTCTCTCAAGATTCAGAGATTCCAAATGCTGCCAACCAAGTCGAGAGTTTTGTCCGGAGCTGTACAAATGAAGTAACATTAGACATTATATATATATCCTGTAAGTAGGGCTGTCAGGTCAGTAAATTGGTTCAAAATTGCAGTACAGTATTGATCTCTGCTCTTTTGCATTATCGGGATATAGGTATCGGCCTAAAATTGAGTATCTGTAAAAGCAGGAACTTGGTATTGGTGAATCCATAGTACAGACTGGTAATTGTCCACTACATGTGAGATATGAAGCCAGCCCCACATGCACCTAATTCACGTTCATGAAATATTGACCTAAACTGGCTGTTGATTTACTCGAGAGTCAAGAATATTTTTCTTTGTTTCACAGTACATTTGGACACATGAATAGGTGGTACAGCCCAAGTGAAAGATGGTCAATTTTTCCCAATGTCAAGTTCCTTAGTGCCAAATAGGAGACATCAGGGGCAGAAGTCAGAATTGAGGATGGTAATAAAAAGCAAGTACCTGATAATAGACACTGGTTACTCAAATGGGACAAGTATCTTTCACCTGGGCTGTACCACCCATTCATGTGTCCAACTGCACATCACACCCGAGTTCCAACTTTGTGATAAGCTAGTCCAATTGTTTGATTCTTCTTCTCCCCCCTCCATACAGAATGGAAAGTCTAGACACCTTCCTGACTCAGCTGAGTGGAGGAGAGCTGGAGCCTTACCTCAAGTCAGAGCCTGTGCCACAACAGGATGGACCAGTTACAGTAGCAGTTGGCAAGAACTTTGATGACGTTGTTACTAACTCTGAAAAGGATGTGCTGATGGAGTTCTATGCCCCATGGTGTGGACATTGCAAGAAACTTGCACCTACCTTTGACGAGCTAGGAGAAACGGTATGGTATATAGTTTTAGATGAACTTAATATACATACACCCATATGCAAAAGTTTGTAGAGTTCTTACTTTCCTAGTCAGGATGTATGGTAGTGGTTATTGAGTGCACAAATGATCAGGGAGGCTTTCTTGGTGGCAGAGGGTATATTGATCAGGTGTTGGCTGTAAGGCATTGATAGGAAACTATTGCCTCTATGGATAAAAAGAAAGCTGATGATGAATAGAGAATGCTATGTGAAGTGCTGCAAATAATGTGTGATTTAGAGGAAGGCTGCTGAATGCAGTAATGAGCTGTTCTATAGAGTAATGGTTGTGTGAATAATAGATGGAGAATTTAGGGATTTGTTCCCAATATTTTCAGAGAGACTAGGACACGTGATGCCAAGATGGTTGTTTAGTATGTACAGTCGGCAAAAAAAGTTTAATTACCATCCCTAAAACGGTGTGATATAAGGTTTGTACGCCTGACTGGTGAGTGTCGTACCTCCGCCACCCTCCCAGTCCCTACGGCCTCCATGAGTCCATGCCCCTGGCCACTGCCCCTCAGTGTGTCATGGGCAGCCAAGCAGGAATGACGTTCTTTCAGCCAGTGCTATTTTTTCTGGGTATTTCACGGTTATTCTTGTTCTAAAATACTCAAATGCATTTCCTTATGTTTAATAATGAATAGTTAAATAGTAAGAGTTCTTCAAAACTCAAAATTTAATTTAAAATCAGCTTAACTTTTGATATAAAAAAGTTGACACTGCCGGGGCATGTCCCGGATGACATGAGTCACAGCTACCCAGTCGGCGGATTACCAACCCTACCGGGCTTACCCATGTTAAAATTAACGTAGGGATGGTAACGAAACTTTTTTTGCCGACTGTACATGAAAGATGATGCATAAGGGAAAGGCAATTGTAGTAGAAAGAACAGATGGCTGTTGCAGGGTTGAGAAAATTGGTATGTCATATTTTGATTTATGCAGATATGGTGTTATTGGCTAGCAGCGAGAGATTTAGAAAGATTAGTGGCGAGTTTTGCCGAATTGTGTGAATGCTGCCATCTGAAAGCAATTATAGGCAAGAGCAAGATAATAGGTAGGGTGAGTTGGTGTGTAAAGTGCAAGTGGATAGTGAAATCTTGTGGTTGAAATTTTAAGCATCTTCATAAGATTGGATAAAACGAAAGTGTGAAAAGCAAGCTCAGACAAGCAGCAGGTGTGATAAGAGGAGTGTCTAAAATAAGAAGGTTAATACCCACACAATAATGCAGTTGTGAAACTGGAATGACATGAATGAGAAAAAATAAGGGCAGTAGAGATAGATGTGTTGAGAGGTTTGTGTAGAATCTGAAGAATTGGCAGTGAGAAATACCGAAATCTGTGAAAGATGTGGTGTGAGCAAATGACTTAATCAAAGAGTAAAGTTTTCTGGGATGGTAGAGGCATGAGGAAAGAATGGACAGAGCTCCAAACGCTACTATTGTTTTAAGTCTAGGTAGAATGATACATCTGGAACTCTGTCCTGACTGGTCTGGTATTGATCCCCAGCCATTCTGCAAAGTCATTTTTTTAAGACTACACTTTTTTTATTCAGTGCAATGCATCATTGTTGCTGCTGGTGTAAAGTGGATATGTGTATAAAAACATACATTCCACTTAGTGTTCACTTCATGCAGTATTCATCTTTATCCTGATAAGCTTATTTTGTCCGACAGATGGCAGATGAGAATGTGGCTGTTGTCAAGATGGATGCCACAGCCAATGATGTTCCTGGAGATTACAATGTACGAGGCTTCCCCACTCTCTTCTGGAAGCCCAAGGGTGGAGTGCCAGTTCCATACAATGTAAGTTTTTCTACAGAATTTTGTCATTAACACACTTCAGTAGGAGAGTAGGTTATGCAAGGAATATTTTTCTTACAAAAGCATTGAATATATTGCAACATTATAATCCTTTACCTGAATTTAAGTGTTTATTTCTTGACAGGGTGGGAGAGAGCTGGATGATTTCATCAAGTTCATTGCTAAGGAGGCATCAAGTGAACTTAAGGGCTGGGATCGCAAGGGCAAAGCAAAGAAGACGGAGCTGTGAGCAACTTTTATGTAAGGAAAGAATGACAGTCAGTGCTGGTGGGTACTTGCACACATTGAATGCAGTGTGATTTCATTTTTTCATAATAACAGATTAGATAAGAAAATGAGTATTTCTAATTTATAATATACGAAAGGAAATATGAAGATTAGCGCAATCTCCATGCTATAAAAATCAGTATTGTTAGTACCGGTGGATTTAATTATACACTAATCTGCTTCTGACTTGTGTGTGTATGAAAGAGTAAATGAATGTGTGAATGGAGTTAAACATGTCCAATTTAGTTTTTACAGTTTTGCTGTTGTTAAATGAATTACTATGTAGCAAAGAATGAAACTTAAAGGTGTGAAAGTTTTTCCTACAATCATTCCTGCTCTCTTTGGGAGTGCACAACTACAATCTGATTCGGTTTAATTAATAAACTTTTGTAATATGAAGAACTTTCATGTTATCCTTCAAAATGGCTTATATTAGGTTAGATTACAAGGCAGTTTGGATTTGGCAGCCTTGTGGGGTAGTGGCTGGTATGGGTACTATCTTTCAGTATATTATATTCTGAGGGATAGGTAAATAGAAGGAAATGGAAGGAATGTGATGAAATATGGACAAAGTGAGTCCAGAGGGCGAGAAGCAGTAAAGTGTGTGGCCAACAAGGTAAAAGAGTAAGAGGTATATAGTATAACCATTTTGGATGGTGCACTACTGTACACTGCAATGGAGTCAGTGCTTCGAAATTGGTGAGAATTTGCAGGCTTACTTTGGAGAAGGGAGTGGTACTGTACTAGAAGGCTAATAAAAGGTATTGTACTGTGTCTTCCACTTCCACGTTCATTGATTCAGCGTTGTCAAGGTATGAACCGCCAGTTTAGATCCTCTTATCCGAAACACATTTTTACTGCATAGTACAGTGTCATGAGTATCGGGAAAGGTGAGATGGGTGTGCATAGGCAGGGTATGATATTGATTGTAGAGGTGGAAGGGTAGTATCAGCAGTAATATGTACATCAACAGTATAATTCATTTGCAAACCGATCTTTTTTTTTAATCAGAATATGTGGTGGTAAGGAGAAACCTCTGGTATTGCTTTTGTCAATACCATGCACTATTACAGCAAGTCACGTTAGTGAGGCAGTAACAAGCCTCAGCCAATTGCCATCTTTATGCATAATCACTATAGGCCATTGACGAGTAACTCATCGTTAGTATTTCATGTTCTGCATCATATGACGTCGCGACTCGACTTGCTTGCTGTGCAATCTCAGCCTAACAGTTATTTAACTTGTAAATGTGGCCTGAATTGGACTAATTCACCTGTCCAGGTTATCCACTACGAGTAATAGACACACGGATCACAACAGTGAGGGAGTGTGCGTGAACAGAGAAGATGGCCCCGCAAGATATTCGCAACTTGAACTTTTGAACATATATTTGTTGTTAATAGTTTATTAATGCTGACATTGCCCTCTACAATCCCATCCTACCCCACCTCACCACTCCCAAGCAATCACACCTCCATCACCCTATCCGGTACTCGTAATAGTATGGGTTTCGAATGCGAAGGTCGAAACTGGGGATTCACACCTTGAAAACGCTGAATTGATAACCGTGGAAGTGGAGGAGACTTTACCTTTGCAATGGTAGGGCCAATAGCTTAGACTCTGATGAAGATGAACGATGAAGGTAATGTGTTGTGCAGTCCTTCCAACCCAGCTCTGGATAATTCATTGCAAGTGGAAAGGTAACCTTAAGAAATTGAGGTAATTCAACCTTTACGGAGTGACGTCTACACGGTGGTAAAGGATAGGTTGTTCAAAGTGGAGTTGGTTTGCAATAATAAAACTTCAGCTTAAGTAGATGATTAAATCACTCGTCGGAAGGTCTTCCCGTCCCTTTTTCCCTTGGATCATTCTCTCTAATTCTGTCCTATCTCTACCACCCTTTCTCCCTTCCTTCATAGACATCAGGGCCTCCGGCCTAGGGCAGTTTTTCATTCTCAAATCAATCCTCCTTTAATTAACTTACCACTTTACCGCATCCCATGCCTCCTCCCTCTCTTGTTTTCTTCGTGCTTGCTGTCTCGCCTGTCCATCACTTCCCTCGTCCTACATGGTCTTCCAGACCTAAGGCTGTCTTCTTTCATTCTCCAGTTCATCATTCCAGTGTATTTTGTTCCATACCTGCCTTTTACCCCATATATTGTCCACATTGTAGTTGGACCCACGAACCCTTTTCTCTCTACCACCCCGTTACTCACCATTGTTGAAAAAGAGAGTGAGAAAAAAAATGAAATCTAATACAATGAGATGCTAACATTACCATACGGGAGAACGACAGCACGGAAAGAGGAAGAGGTAAAGTTGTTCGTTGTTTTCTTTAAGGTGCCAGCAGCCTTGCATTTAGCACAGTTGAAAGATCTTGGAAAATCGAAACCTATTCCAGGTAGAAATATAGAGCATGAGATTTTTTACTCTAAATGTATGTATTTCCTCGTTGTTGTTGAAATTCCTCCTTGTTGTGGACAGCAGTTGAACAAGCGTGATTAAATCAAAAGTTGTTTGCACTTGAAAGAGACAAACAGGGTTGCGATTAGCGGTAATGAGCGTGTTAGTTGTTCACTCATGTTGTTTTAAGAAGTAAAACACCTTGCCCACAGGCCACTTTTCAGTGGACGATGGCTTGCTACTGTTTCGTGGCGAGAAGTGAAATACGTATATTTCCTTGGAAGCCCGCACACGAGCTTTTTTTTTCTTTTTCTTTTCTTTGCGGAAATAGAAAATGGTGACCGGGTTCATTTTAACCGCCACGCCATTGTGGCTCGCCACTAGTGACTGTGATAGATAACGTTTATTTAAATGGCACTATACACACACAGGCCACTTGTTGGTGGCAGTGGCAGCGTTGTTATATTGTTGAGGCCCGGGACACACGGGCGCTTTGTGGTCACCACACACTATAGCGGGGACGTGGCTTCCCATAGGTTTCCATTGTTTTCAATGTTTTGGGGCGAACCCTAAAAATTACACACGAGCGAGTGCGTCGGCGTCTGTGGCGAGGGAACTGGGATCCCCGCCCGCACTTGGCGGAGACTTGTGTTTTGAACCGTTATGTTACACACGGACCACTTGTGGTCGCACGGTGGCCAGCAAATTTTCCCTATGGCCGCCACTAGGCCTGTCGTTTCCTTGCCGCCGCCAGCCGTACACACGGGCGACTTAACGACGTAACCACAAAGAGCCCGTGTGTCCCGGTCCTGAAGGTCGTGTTGGTAATGAATCCAACTGGGTGTAGTTAGCCACAATGACTAATGTAGATGTTATTAACTGTGATATATTGATATGTGTAGTTGAGAAACGCCCAGCTCTGTATGAGTTCCAGTATTACTGAGGAATCACGTGATGACACAGACACACCTACATCCATGATGAAACCGTCTGGTTGCCACAGAAAAAGTGGCCAGTGTGTGGGTTGTTGACACCATCTCACCACCAAACAGTGGCTGCCACCGTCCACTGAAATGTGGTCCGTGTACGGTATTCAATCGATCATGCTGTATATTGTATTTTATTAATTTCTATGACATTTCTTTCTACGATACTGTTGATTTGATTATTTAATGTGTGCTAGAAAAGAAAGATACAGAACGAACATATACTGTAAAACCCAACTAGACCGTGGTAAAACCAAACCTGTGTACGCTTATGAACAGAATAGAATTGAAATAAAGAATATATTATAATTATCATAGTCAATCAACAGCAATCTGTTCGTTCACCTGGCAAATGATATCCATGTCATTTTATTAGATTATCGATTGTTATTTCATCTGACTGGTGGACCTATTATAATATACTATTAACTTATCAGACCATGGTCACAATGAATAGAGAGTCAAGACTCCTTTTATTGCACCAATTGTAACGAAGTATTTCTTAAGCGCATTATATACTGTACTGTAGATTCGAAACTTGGTGATGAGTATGGAAGACTCCCTTTATTGCACCAGATATAGCGAAATATTTTAATTCTATATATAAAGCGCAACACATAGGATGTAAGGGAGGACTTTGGAGGATATTCACAGACCAACCTTGGCCACCTTCACTCAGCCTCGGACTCCCGTTATCACACTAGATATAGCGAAATATTTAAATCTATATAAAACGCATCACACAGAAGGTTGGTAATAATTAAGGATGTTAAGGGAGGACTTTGGAGGATGTTACCAGACCTGGCAACCTTGGCCACCCTCACCTCACTCACCACCCTGACGCTGGACGCCCTCTATCAACAGTCAGTGGCACCTCGACCAGAGCAGTGGTAACACGGGTTGAATACGCTCTTGGAAAAACACTATACAATCTCATTATCTGAGTCAACAACATACACAGCTCATCATGGTGAGTAATATAAAGGTGTAATAGAATGTATATCGGGGTTAAGACGTATGTAGGTGATTAACTTGATGATATAATATGAGTGAAAGTTACGTCGTCTGCTGTATGAGTGACCAGAAGAAGGTCTTGATCACTGGATGCTGCTTGGACTTCTACCTTTTTTATATTAATCCAGAAACAATACACCTTTTTAAAATAACATGTGTTTGATCGTGAGGTGTATATTTATGCCATGACCATATTTTAACATATTCGTGGGGTTGATGACCAATACCGGATAGTAATAAATATTTATCGTGCACTGATAAAAACAAAATATGTTGTTGATTTTCTTTTCACTGGTGGGGGTATATGTTGATATTTTTTTAAAGGGCCTTGTTGCAAGAAAGATATGATTTGGGGGGTATTTATATTCTTATAGCTGGTAAAACACATTCCTGCAAGTCTTCCTACATGTCCGTGTTGTAATGTTAAAATCTGTTTGTGTTGTCAGCATTAATTATCCACTGTTGATGGTTTTACCCCATGGTATTTCCAGTCCTGCTTCTGATATATACATTTTTTTTTTGTCTGTTCTACCTCCTTCCGTTTCATTGCGTACCTACTGTATAGCCTATGAATTATGCACGTTTTCTCCATCCTGTCATTATCACACTGAGTTTACGAAACCTGTAAATAATCGGCAAGGGAGACGAGTATATCAGTGCCCTGTATTTCCAGCTCAGCAGGGCTTTAAAATACGCAAAAAGAAAGCATTAATTGTTGTAAATGTGTTACTGCAGTTTCCATCATAAACAAAGTACCGAGTATTTATTCTTAATTGTTAGTCATTCATGTCATCAATAATTATTAAGAAAGAGATGCAAAACTTCAACATTAATTAAATAACAATGGGTTGCTACAGCTGTACCTTGATTACGTTGTAAATATTCCCCTTGATAAACAGCTCTTGTATGTGAAGAATCTTGTCGATGTATGTTTTGCAGAAGTTTGATGTAATGGTATAAAAATCATATACATACAGTAATTATATCCATCTGCTTGTGAAATATACATGCATAGGAAAAAACATAAACCTCGTGTTTAGCCATAAAATTATACGGTACAGTGCTCGTATAGATACGTATGGTTCTTAAATTGATAAATTTGTACTGAACTCAGTTAGCACCAAACGTAGGTAACCTTGGTAACTTGTGTAGCCTACACAAGGTAAAAAAAAACTATCGGTGCAATTCTCGTGTGAAACATTCAGACACCTCAGACGATGGATATTGAAAAATAGCTTGCATATTCCCGGGACATCATGAGTTGTGCCGACCATGGTGCCGATCATTTACAGAACCATCAGACCCTTCATGCACGATAATTTTTTGTTTTCCTTTATCTTGTGTACCAGCAGGATAGCCTAGTGGGTTTTATATTAGTACACTCCATAAGCTTCAAGGTCAGTATGACGGAGGTGAGCTTCTCAGTCAAGTGCCCACCACGTTACAAATACTTTTTTAAAGTGCACTAATTAATGTTTATGATGCTAGTATGAAACTTGCAAGTATCTTATATTATTCAGTAGCCTAATGTGATTCAGGTCAACTTTATACAAACCTAGATCTTGAATTCAATATAGGCTAACTATTACAAACTTTATTACGACCGAAGGCGCAAGAGAAAGTGCTGCACGATAGTTATGTAATCTTGGTTTACCTCGAGGAGTTCGTGGTTAGGCATCTTGCGTAAGAGCAGGTTTCGTCAGGGTGAAGATGGGAGGTGGAGAGGAAGTGTTGCGTTTGTATTGAGTGGTATATGTTTATCTATCCATAATTGTAATAAGCTCGATTCCGTTTGTCCGTGCGTCACACCTCGACGTCGTTATCCATCCTCTCCTGGACCCTCCCTCTTGCCATTATTTTCCTTTCATGCTAGGCCTACCTTGTAGGGGAGGTGGCCGAGTGGTTAGTGTTCTGGACTCGTAACCTGGAGGTCGGGAGATCGATCCTCTCAGGTGAAGGCCTGAGAATATTTACTCTTCCGATTTGAGTTTGAGGCACTAACTATATGGCCACCGAACGTCGTAAAACACCCTCGCTGGTACCATAACAGCTGCAGTATTTGGGAATTACCCTCACTTCCCTCCCTCTGTGGCTGGGTACCAGTTCGGAAGTCGTGACGTGTGTGTGTGTGAGTAGCAGTTGACCTGGGCCACGGTAACGGGCTTGATGAAGCCTATGTCCAGTGTCGAAAGATATATATAAAAAAAAAAAAAAAAAAAAACATGAATTGATCTCTGTCCTCTCTTCACTCGTCCCTCTTTTCCTTCAGTTTCTATCGTGTTTGCAGTCGCACCTCCGAGTTTCCTTGTACACTTTTTGAGACTGCTACAATTTCTTTCAGTCCTAACACAGTCTCTTTGTTTTTCATATTTTATATCATCACCATAACATAATCATATAAGTCTTAGAATGGGGTCAAAACTGCTAAATGAACATGATCTATTACGAAACTTTGATATTGTCAGTACATGAGTGGATTAGCATAGGATATGTAAGGACTTTAATATTGCCCACCTTTATTAGATAAGATGATATGGATTAGATAAGGGAACAAGATGAAGGAAAGTAGAGTACGACAGTCCGACAGAAAAAAATATGATTGCACCAGGTCTCGTCAGCCAGTTATTTAGTGATGATCTGGGCCACGGTAACGGGCTTCATGAAACCAATGTTTACAGTTGGAACACAAGAAGAAAAAAAACACGTCATTCCACTGTATACCGCCACCAGAACAAATCCGCACAGAAAGAGTAACTTACCGGTACATAAATATTTCATTGGTGAGCTATACCGTATCGTATAGCATAACTGACGACAGTTCTGTTCCGTATTATTAAAAGGATAGACTAGGCAACCCGGCAGACCAGACGACTTTTAAAGCTGGCAGCACACTTGACCAACAGTATGGTTCGTGTAGGGTACTAGTAGCCTAGAATTTTCGTCCAATCGGTACCAAATTTATGGACGGTTTCCAGGCAACTGGTCACCGTACATAATTGGTACTGGTATATGTAGTGTAAGCAATTAAGGAGAAAAGTTACGACTAAATACATTATTGTCTACACTCTACGATATAGGAGAAATGAAGTATCCCTTACATTAATGATCCCTTACATTAATGAAATTTTACCGAGGAAAATATTAGGGAAATATATATCTTTAAAATTAAGCAAGGTACTGTACATCATGCGTGTTGCTTGTGTGCGGAAATAAAGATAACATACAGTGAATGGGTTGACCTTATTATAGCAGTGACGGTGGTTAGTCTACTATCTTTTACACTTCCACTTCTTTCAATTTTTCTCTGCCTTAGCTTCCCTTGTGTAACTCCTAAATCCTTCTCCTTATATTCTTTAAAAAATGGTCATATATTTCTTTGCTGAGTATCTTTCAAACGGTCCTCCTCATAACAAAAAATCTTCACAAAGTTTCGAAGAGTGGAAAAAGAAAAGTATATTTAACATCTTTCATCGAATAGTCATAGAGACGTAGGATACCCGAATAGTGTTTTTTTCGACATTTTTGTCCCGGGTGTAAAAGGGCACAGGAAATGCACAATGGCAATGTGGAAACATTCATTGGAACAGCCTTCCTCTCCCTTGTTGCATTATTGACGGGACATCGAGTGGAGGGAGGGTAGGCCCAGGGAGGTAAGGGTCTGGGTAGGGGGTGTTAGGGGTAACAAGGGCGAAAGAAAGTTTCTGGTCTTTGCTGTTTGGAAAGGAATATAATGATAAGAGAGAGAGGGCATCCTCCTTTGTTCGTTATGCTATACCGTACCATACTTCTTAAATTGACCCTGATCTTGTAGCATCTCTCTCTCTCTCTCTCTCTCTCTCTCTCTCTCTCTCTCTCTCTCTCTCTTAAGCAAGGTGTCGTGTACCGATCATCATTATTACCAAAATCTCAATACCAACACCTGTAGCCTAATGTTGAGGTGGGGAATGTGGTCAATTGGTTGGTGCAGCTGTATCAACCTCACCACTTACATTCATTAGATTAGAGCTTTCCTGTAACCTTAATACTAGAAACTACATGACATAAATATTTTTTAGCACAGGAGAAATAAATTCCCATTATGTTATTAGTTTGGTTTCGTCTTCTCGCATGTTTATTGATAGGAAAGGAAGACATTTTTCTTGTTTCTCTTAAAGTTTTGTCTTCTAACATTCATCTTCGTTTATTTTTTCTTCCCCACCTGTCTAGGCATTATCTGACTCTTCTCCTAACCAACATTTCTGACTTCATTGTATCCTCTCTCTCTCTCTCTCTCTCTCTCTCTCCTAGAGTAGACCAAACATTGTCTATATTTAAACACGGCCGCTGCCACACCTCTTCTGCTGCAAGTTTGTAAAGTGTTTCACCCCGGCGGACGTTGATATAACCACGCGAAAACTTGTGAAAACTCTGTGTCGAATGTTTTTGTGATTGTGTTCAGTAAGAATTGAGTTTTGTGACTTATCGATGAAAGTTAAAATTCTGTTTTCACGTGGCAGGACGAATAATTGTAAATAATTACTCCAGTATTATATATATATATATATATATATATATATATATATATATATATATATATATATATATATATATATATATATATATATATATATATATATATATATATATATATATATATGACCAAACCATACGAGTTGGCTGACATGCTTACTTGTTACCCTTGCCAGCGTGTCCTTAGCCAGGGTGACGAGGCTGCTGTTGCATCCTTATCTATATTTGAGAGGATGTGACGTAAGCTGACAGACACTAAGATTTATCCATATGTTATCCCCACAGATAACCTACAAAGGCTAGGCTCCGCACTCTGTAAGCTGTCTACATTAATCTAACCCAAAGCATTAACTGTTCATGATAGGCTACACATGTTGGCTTTCTCCCACCTACGTAATGTACGGTACACTCCTTAATACCATGCCATCCTTAGTAATATACCAGTTGGCATATTACTCGTACTGCCTTTTCTCCCCAGTCAACCCTTTACTCACTGTATAAAATCTGACTATATCGGTGCGGGATTCATTGCTCTCACAACTATTATTGTAACATTCGAGAAGTGAAAATTATGCGTATTTTAAAATAGATTGAAACAACGAGGTAATTATTAATTATGTTGCAAGAGTATACTATATAAATTGTAAGGGTAACCTTTTGTTAAAGTTTAGTGTTTTAGATTACAGTGTTGATACCTATTGGCTACTATTGTAACAGTTGGCACCGTAATTTTATATGCTTCCTTAGTAGTAGTAGCAGTAGTAGTAGTAGTAGTGCTTGACTTCGGGAATGTCTAGAGGTATGGGAGTGGTAGGGTAGAAGTGTAGGTAGGTAGTAGAAGGTAGTAGCAATAGGGCGGATGTTGACAAGACGCCTGACTTTCCCAGGCGGAAGTTTGTTACATTGCTAGATAGTTTATCATGGGCGTGTCACTATTTTTCCGTCCGCTAGACCTCATTACAGGACCATTCTATGTCTCTGAGGTATTCCATGCTATGGATGGTAAAGCTATGTGATCCCCTTGCATGTGGGCAGATGTTGGATTGAAACGAGGTGTGTAGAGAAATGGGGTGTTTGAAATGGCTTGTGTGTATGTGTGTTAAATTTATTGCAGAGTTAGGGTGCTTGTCCAAACAACAGCTTGCGTTTAATCAAAGGTAATCATATATTTCTTGTAAAAACACACCAATAGCTACCGATGTTTTCCGGTAACCTAATACCGAACTTGCCCGGGTCTTTACTGCAAATTCACATCAACTAATATACAGTACTTCGGGGCAAACCCCAAATGATCACTGCACAGCATACCGGAAATATGCAGACTACATAAGTGGTCAATATGTGTAATAAAATTGCAGCGTCATTACTGTGTAAAGGACACGGAAGTGCATTTGTGGCAGAGAAGGGTATAGTTAGGGTAATTTCGTGTGGATAAAAAAATTTAATATGCTTTACATTTTTGGAAACGAGAGAGAGAGAGAGAGAGAGAGAGAGAGAGAGAGAGAGAGAGAGAGAGAGAGCTTTAACTCAATATGAAAGAAATATGCAGCACATTGAAACATTCATTCCAGCAGCTGTATGAAATATACGCGAAAGCTTGGACATCTATACTTGCTTCTTTCTTGTATATATCCTGTATGTTAATCTCTGTATTTACTTTTAAAAGAGGTACAGTTGCACTCCATATTTCCTCTTTTGGGTCTGATAGCGTGGATTTACCGTATATTATCCTGTTAGCCTATAGCCTAGTTGCTTCAAAGCTTTTTTTCCTGACCAACAAACAAAACACAAGGCATACTTACATGTGTTGCTGACATATGAAACTACTAACTAACAAAATGTAGGTGTATTCCTCCGAAGAAGCAATAGGCGAAACTAGTCAGGAATAAAGAATTATAATCACCCGTGTTTCCCTCACCACTTACCTACACCTGTCGCAATGTCTACACAACTAACAAAATATTAGCCTACATATGAAACCACTAACAAAATACGTCAGAATGTGTTGCTTACATATGAAAAAAACTAACAAAACTGTCATGGTGCGTTGCTTACCTATCAAACAACTAACAAAATACGTCATGGTGTGTTGCTTACTATCAGGCAGTACAGAAATTACCTTTCAAAATGGATAGCCATTATATTATCGTCACATCGTACTCCTTGCACGGGCTAGGTTAGATGAATGGATTACGACTGTTATAAATCTATATACAAGTAAATAACATTAGGGATTCTGATCTTGGCCAAACTGGTTTACATATCGTCTAATATTTAGTGCAGATCTGGGATAAGTACACAGTTTGATTAATATACAGTATGTGGGGGAGGGGGGGGGTACACATTTTAAGGGGATGATGATACAGTGTTGGTAAATTTGAAGCAAATGATTCCTCCAAACTAGTTCAGGCAACAGACCACCTTAATTTTTGTTAATCTGGTCCTGCTTCCTGGCATACTTTGGAGGAATTAAGGAGCTCTCATATACCGGAAGTGTATTATCCTATCCTTTCAATATACAGTGTTGGTGGGATGCAGAATGGCGAGAGGGAGTCAAATGGGTGTCGCTGTATCATAATATCATATACGCATACAGTAACTTGCAGACCGAAGAATGAACATGTATATATTCAATCTTTCATCCTCCGTTCTATTTATGTCTTGTAGATTTGCCTTGCCCACATGTGTCCTCTGAATTCGTGATACGGGATATGTTTGGAGGGAAAGGAAGATTGGGCTACAGTGTTGGAAAACTTGATTCAATCGATTTCTCCAAACTATTCCATGCAACAGGTCATCATTATATTTGTTAATCTGATCCTGTTGTCTGGCATACTTTGGAGATATGAATACCAAAAGTGTAATGACCTCTCAACAAGGCAGATTACAATAGAAACGCTCAACCTCTTCGTCACTTTACTAAATTTAAAAGGTTAATTGGAGGGACTATAAAAGAGGGAAGGATAGGTAGGAATAGAAAGCATTGAATGAGTGTTTAGGAATAGGCAAGGGAGGGAAGGATAGGTAGGAATAGAAAGCATTGAATGAGTGTTTAGGAATGGGCAAGGGAGGGAAGGATAGGTAGGAATAGAAAGCATTGACTGAGTGTTTAGGAATGGGCAAGGGAGGGAAGGATAGGTAGGAATAGAAAGCATTGAATGAGTGTTTAGGAATGGGCAAGGGAGGGAAGGATAGGTAGGAATAGAAAGCATTGAATGAGTGTTTAGGAATGGGCAAGGGAGGGAAGGATAGGTAGGAATAGAAAGCATTGACTGAGTGTTTAGGAATGGGCAAGGGAGGGAAGGATAGGTAGGAATAGAAAGCATTGAATGAGTGTTTAGGAATGGGCAAGGGAGGGAAGGATAGGTAGGAATAGAAAGCATTGAATGAGTGTTTAGGAATGGGCAAGGGAGGGAAGGATAGGTAGGAATAGAAAGCATTGAATAAGTGTTTAGGAATGGGCAAGGGAGGGAAGGATAGGTAGGAATAGAAAGCATTGAATGAGTGTTTAGGAATGAGCAAGGGAGGGACTGTGCGTAGGAGGGATTGTAGGAGGTGGAGACAGGAGGGACGAAGGGAAGGGACAGTGGAATGGCAGTGTGGGAGGCAAGAGTGTGGATGCACGCACTGTACTTGAGTGCATCGACAGAAAGAAAGAAAAGATAAACAAAGGAAGGAAGGTGGTGTCCCAATTTACTTGTGATATATTATACGAGATACAGTCCTGGTCAAAAATAATGATCCATATAATGGTAACTCGCTTAAGAGTATGACAGTTTCCCTCTGTTAAATGATAAAATATCCAATAAATAGGATAATAACCATCTTTTAATTTACTTCAAGCAGCTACACACTACTTAAAACAACATCATATGTGAACTTGAAAACTTTAGACAGCAAATTGTTTGAGATAACCATATGTGGATGATTATTATTGACCACGACTGTACAGTCTCCTCCACTTCCACGTTCATTATTATAAACATATTACTCTGATAAACTTGAAAGGATGAACCTATGGTAAATTTTGAGACCAGATGATGGCATGGCATGTTCTAAAATGATTTTTTTTCGACAAATGTTATAGGGATGTGAAAATAGTATGTTACATAGTCAAGGACTATGTGCCACGACTGTACCTATAGACTCCTAAAACACGAAGACTTACTCAAATTTCACACCACTAAAATATTATAATATTACTCATACTTACAGAAACTGTCACTATACCGTTATGATGCAGAACATGAAATACTAACTCGATGATAATGTTACTTGTTGCTGACCTGTGATGAATATACATAAAGATGACACTTAGCTGAGACTTGTTGCTGCCTCACTAACCCACCATAACGTGACTTGCCGTAAGAGTGCATAGTATTGATAACATAAAAGCAATACCAGAGGTTTCTCGTTATTACCACAATGTTGTGCTAAAAATATCATGATTGTTTTGCAGTTGATTTATATCGTTGATGTACAGTATATGGTAGTACAACAGTGTTGACGCTACCCTTCCTCCTCTACAATCCTATCCTACCCTGCTTCTGTTCACCACCTCACCACACCATCACCATCCCCAATACTCATGATACTAGTATGTGTTTCGGATGCTAGGGTCGAAACTGGCGGTTCACACCATGTACGGTTCACACTTGAAGGGATGAACATGAAAGTGGAAGAGACTGTACATGGCATATTTATATTTTGGCCTTGTTTAGGTGCATTTAATTGTCATTTTCCCACCACTCATATCTCGTATATTTCGCTTGTCCAAATATTTCCACCCTCGCATTCCCCCCGTCCCCTTTAGTTACCCAACCCTTCCTCATCTCTCTCTCTCTCTCTCTCTCTCTCTCTCTCTCTCTCTCTCTCTCTCTCTCTCATCACACTGTCGCCATAACCACACCTTTCCTACATCCACATTCCCGTCTTCCATTCATTCATTCATTCTTTCTTTCAGTTCTCGCCTTCTCCCTCCATCATTGTATTTCTCCGTCATTCCCTTCCCTCCCTTAGATGCATCCTCTCACCATTTCACACTAAGTGTGAGAGAGATCATGCAAAAGACAAGTCTTGTCTTTTGCAATCTCTCTCTCTCTCTCTCTCTCTCTCTCTCTCTCTCTCTCTCTCTCTCTCTCTCTCTCTCTTTGAACATCATACATTAGAATATTCAAAGAGAGAGAGAGAGGGGGGGGGGATTGAGAGTGAGTCAAGACCCCAGTGAAGCGATGAATGACGGTAAATTAAAGAGGAAGGGCGAACGGGTGCGAAATGTGAAGCTGGTGGTGGCTGTGTGATACCTATTTACTGTACACATACATATGAGAGAGAGAGAGAGAGAGAGAGAGAGAGAGAGAGAGGAGACAAGAATGTGTAGGTAGTCTCAGTGTGTGTGTGTGTGTGTGTGTTAATAAGACTTCCCTGCCGCTGCTTCTGTTTTTGGCCTTTGTTAGCACTGGCTCCTCACCACCACCACCACACGTGCATCCCTTTTTCTTCCCCTCTCTGCCTCTTATGATTACAACTTGTTCCCCTCACATACACGCTCTGCCCTGTTGTTTAGCTTACCCCCACTGGCTGATATACAACCTCTGGCCTTGATGATATACTTTCATTAATAACCGATTATAGATTTTATACCTAATCATGTAGTACTGAAATTAACGTGTGTATATGACTCTAATGCATCGATGGCATGTCTAATGTTGATAGATGGTTGTATGATTTAACGAAGGATTTGCGTGATGATATTTGGTGTTTAATTGAATATTTTACATAACCTACAGCTTTTGGTTATTAATTTATACCGGTACTGTTTATATCTTGATGTTGTTTCTCAGGTCTGTTCGATTATCTCACGTGTTTTAAATGGATACATAAAGAGAGGGAGGGAGGGAGGTATGAAGTTAACTCATAATGTTTTCTGTACTTGCATCACCTCGCATTCATTATACTCATTGTGTTCTCTGGCCCTCCTCCTCTCGCTGTTGCTATTCCTTGTTTCATTTCTTTTCCCCTCCTCACTTTGTTTACTTCCATTCCTATTTTTGTTATTTTTTATTCGCCATCACTTACCTTCCCTTCTTTTTGGGTCTCTTTCCTATTTCTTTTCTCTACCTGTATACTTTCCCTTCCTCTCTTCCTCACTCTTTTTTCTTCCTTACCTTACTCATCATTCTCTGTTCCTCCGTTTTATCTCTTCTTTTCTTCCTCTCTCCCTCTCTCACGTGCTTTCCCCTATCATATGCTGTTTGTTTCCCTCCTCCGTCCACTCCCTCTCTTTGTTTTCTCCTTTCATTGTTTCTCTCCTTTCATCCTCCACCCACTCTTTCTGCCCCTCTCATTCTGTATACTCTCCTTTTTCACTCTCTCTCTCTCTCTCTCTCTCTCTCTCTCTCTCTCTCTCTCTCTCTCTCTCTCTCTCTCTCTCTCTCTCTCTAGTTTTTCCCCTTCCTCACACTCCCTCACGGTCACTTCCTACCATCCTTCCCGTCCGCTCCTCCCCATCCCTCCCTCCCTCCCACCCACTCTCATATCTGACACGCCCACTTCCTGAGCAGGACCTTGGCTAAAGCTTCCAGATGGAACCGAAGAGAGAGAGAGAGAGAGAGAGAGAGAGAGAGAGAGAGAGAGAGAGAGAGAGAGAGAATACCACAACAGACAGACCTGGGCGTTCTTGTTGTGTACGTGGTCTGACCTTAGCTTTAGGCCTATTCTTTAGATAAAGTTGTGAAAGGCTGGCTGTTTGCATGTTTTGTTTCAGTGTAAGCCCCCACGGCCAGGAGAATGGTCTACTCTAGGCCTACTTGAATCTGCTTTCCTTTCTTATGTCTCTATACACTGCTTCACGCTATAGACCTATATATATTGTATACAAGGCACTGACCGCTAACTACTCAAGAACACTCTGATTCAGGCATTGTTATTGTTATAAGGTTTCCATCCAGTCTTCTATTTTCCTACTTTCATTTATTCATTCATTCATTCGTGGTACCGGTTTGTTTATAATTATAGTACTCACACAAAGCTACTTTTACTGTTTTTCTTAATACTTATTCACCACACAAAATTTTCTCCACTTCACCTTTTTCATTGATTAATTCATTCGTGGTATAGAAATAATTATAGAACACACACTACTTTTTTTCTTCTTTCATTATACATTCCCAACACAAATTTTTCTTCTCTCAATTATACATTTACAAGAAACTTTTTCTTCTCTCATACATTCACGACACAAACTTTTTTCTTCTCTCATTATACATTAACCAAACAAACTTTTTACTCCACTTGGGCACGGAGGCGTTAATACTGGATACTCTTTAACTCTTGTCTGGGTGTGTAAAGGGGAGATTCTCTTGTTGGTAAATTGGAAGGCTACCGATTCCTCCAAACTATACCGAGAAGCAGACACCCTCATTTTAGTAACACTGAGGTCGGCTGTTTCTTGGCATTGTTAGGAGGAATCAGTAGCCCTCCAATTCACCAACAAGAAAATTTCACCTTAAGGACCTAGTTGTCGTTCGTGTATGAGAGTCGGTGGCTTCTGATTCCTCCTGACTATGCCACGAAACAAGCTCCTTCAATATAGGTGGGTGTTTCGTGGCAATATTTGAAGGACTCGCTAACCTCCAATTATTCTGACTACATCATCACGGGGTCCCTTAATGGTCTCAGGATCCCTTGTGTTGTTTTCACCTGCCTAGATCATCCGTACTTAGCCTATACTGATATTATGAAGACTATTTGTTGATAATATATTAATGTGTTTAATGTATTGTGGCTTATTTAGGCTTACAAACAATTGTATATTTGTTGGCCGTTATGCTGGAATAAATTAGTGTTATCTTTTCACTATTTTTTAGCTTTTCACTATATATAGATTATGCTGAAATAAAGTATATATATTTCTTCTTTATCACCATATTCAATCAGGACTAGCAGTAACTGTATAAACAGTGAATGACTGATTTCCTGGGATTCAATATTTTGATAGTGGAAAGGAAATATTGTCCACAACTGCACACAAAACTATAAACAGCGTCGTACGAACATTTTACCCTCAAATGTACCAGAATAAGATATATAATTGTTTTATTAGCTATCGTAGAATAAATATCACCATTTTTGTTTTGTTTACGAATAAGAGGCTTGTTGTGTTGCTGACTACCGGGGTGTTAGTCGTCGATGTGTTGCCTTGGAAATGTATGAGAGAGAGAGAGAGAGAGAGAGAGATGGGGGACAAAGAGAGGCAGGTTGTTGGGGGAGTAGAGGGTGAGGGGGGGGGGGCAGCTGCATACATTCACAGCTTAAAGAGGAACAGAAGGAAGGAGTTGTTGGGTGTTAGAGAGAGAGAGAGAGAGAGAGAGAAAGAGAGAGAGAGAGAATGAATGTGGGAGAACTGAGAGGTAGTAGGTGGTAATTGAAGGGGAAGTAGTGAGATAAAAAATTGGAGAGAGAGAGAGAGAGAGAGAGAGAGAGAGAGAGAGAGAGATAATGCACCACGATGCTGGGGTATATATTATAATGATTCAGATGATGGAGAGAATACCGGGATGATTTTGGCGGGTTTATGTACTGCAATTTCGGCGCCACTCATCTCGGCCATGCACCCCCTAAGAATTTTTTTCCCCGCCAGCGAGTGATGAAACTTTGGCCCTGTGACATTTTTTGGGAACATGGCTTCAGGGATGAGTTCACGCACTATATACTCCGTTGTTATTATTATTATTATTTATTTTGAGGAGAATGAGTCAAGAATGCAGAGGTGGAAATGGATACGTTGGAAATATGAGAAGAAGAGGAGGAGGGAGAGGATTAGAAAAATGAGTATAACAAAGAGATAAAAAAGGAACGGGGGGAGGGAAGGGAACAGGAAAGATAGGCCCGTAAGAAAGGTAATTGGATGAGAATGTGGATGAGTAGGGCAAAGAAACGAGAGAAATAGAGATAAAGGAAGGAGGACCAAATGAAGAGAAAGGTGGGAAGGAGAAGGAGAAGAAGATGGGGTGAGAGTTAGAGGAAGATGTGGAGGAGATGAAAGAGAGAGCAGAAGGAAGATAAAGATGAGGAGGAGGTAAATGAGGAAGATGGAGAGGAGGAGATGAAAGAGAGAACTGAAGGAAGATAAAGATGAGGAGGAGAGAGAGGAGAAGGAGGAGGAGATGTAAGAGAGAGCGGAAGGAAGATAAAGATGAGGAGGAGAGAGAGGAGAAGGAGGAGGAGATGTAAGAGAGAGAAGAAGGAAGATAAAAATGAGAATGAGGGAGAAGAGGTGGAGGAGGAGGAGTTAGAAGATGAGGCCGAGGAGGTGATAGAGGTGAAGGTTATATGAGATCCTTGGGAAAGTAGGGGGGGAGGAGGAGGAGGAAGAGGAGTAGAGGGGGAGAAGAGTAGGGGGAGTAGAGGAGGAGAGGGGAAGAAGAGTAGGGGGAGAGGGATCAGGAGAGGAGGAGGAGAAGAAGATAAAAAGAGGAGGCGGAGAAGGAGGGGGAAAAGAAAAAGAGGAGAGTGTGTGTGAGGAATACAAATGACCTTCAAACAGCAACAGATATATTGGTCCTTACGAAATTATTTGTTTATGCTGTACTACGTAACTATAGTCTACCACATACATAAGGTGAGGGGAAGAATACAAAGGAATACAATGGGAAGGTATAGCATAGCAGTGGAGACGAAGGAGTGAGTTACCGTATATTATAAGGTAATGGTGATATGCTTTTATGAGAGAGAGAGAGAGAGAGAGAGAGAGAGAGAGAGAGAGAGAGAGAGAGAGAGAGTACCAACTACCAATACACCCCACCATTCTTTTAGTTTTTCAATTGTTATTACTTGGGTGGTGAGCTGACCTGGTTTTAATTAAGGGGTCGTTTTGGAGTCGACGTAGCCCTCTAAATTGGACAACAAAACACATCTCCCGTGGACTCATGTACCGAAGTAGTAGTAGTAGCTCTGTTTTCTGGCGTAATATGGAAGAATCATTCGAGCCACAATTCGAGCACGTAGGCTAATACCCAGATCTATTTCTTCATCTACACATAGGTGGGAGGAGGAGAAAGTGGAGGAGTGATGGAAGAACCTGGTAGTGACGTCAAGAGTGAGAGAGAGAGAGAGAGAGAGAGAGAGAGAGAGGAGAGAGGGAGAGAGAAAGAGAGAGAGAGAACAAAGAGCGATAACTGTGTTGGTGGGGGAGGTAGGACAGAGAGTGCGTGCGTGCGTAGGTGGAGTACAGAGTGTGTGGGTGGAGGAAAGTGTGTGAGTGGGTGGAAGAAAGAACATGTTGGTGGATAAAGGTGTGTGTGTGGATGGAAGAGAGAAGGGCGAAGTGAGTGGTAAGTAACGGTGAAGGAATCGAGTGTGTGGTGAGAGATGGAAAGAGAGGTCACTGTACAAACAAGTGGAGAGAGAGAGAGAGAGAGAGTGAGAGAGAGAGATAGATATGAGGGTAGGAGGAGGGTACTTGTGCGAGTCAACTTGTCTAAGCTATCTACCCTCACTCATAGCCTTTGTAACTAACCATCCCCAATCACACACATTCCTCTCTCTCTCTCTCTCTCTCTCTCTCTCTCTCTCTCTCTCTGGTAATAGTATGTATTTTTTTAATTTCTATGTTCATACTGCATTTAGTTTCAGATAATTTTTTCGTTCTCATTGTCTTCTATACACACACACACACATTATATATATATATATATATATATATATATATATATATATATATATATATATATATATATATATATAGAGAGAGAGAGAGAGAGAGAGAGAGAGAGAGAGAGAGAGAGAGAAGCCGTTAGGAAGAGAGACGGGGGGGAGGGGATATTGAGGGAGGGGCAGGAAGAGGGAGGGAGGATGGATAAGAGAGTGGAGAGAGACACATGAGGTGAGATGGTGGTGGGGCACGGCCTTCTGGGGGGACTCAGATAGGAGGGAGAGCTGGCCAATAAAAGGAAAAGAGAGGCAAGGAAAATGAGAAGAAAGAGGAGGTGGAGAAGAATAAGAGAAAAGGGATTTGTCGAAGAGAGGGGAAAAGAGAAAGAAAAATGAGGTGGAGAAGAATGAGAGAAAGTAAACGATGAACAAACAAAGAAGAGATGGAATCAGTTTAAAGTTGGATCTTGGAATCAGTTGGAAAAAAAGTTGTGGAAGAGAGAGGACAGGAAAACAGGGATACCGAAAAAAAAGGAAGGGAAGCAGAGAGGGATAAAAGGAGACGAGAGAAACAAACGAATAACAGAAAGAATTAGTTGGAAAAAAAGTGTGGAAGATAGGGGAAAGGAAAACAGGGAGAATAAAAGAGCCAGGGACTAA